>CM071575.1:34548814-34553342 GCA_036426205.1 Ascaphus truei | reverse complement strand
CCTATGTTAGAGTGTTTAGAGGTGGACGGATATCCTGGTCCCGGATCGATAGGCTGTACATATCCAGCCACAGCCTGTTGTGCCTCGTTTGTCAAGAGCACACTAAAGGTGCCAGCAGGCGGCGCAATGCTGAGATCGAGACCCTTAGGGAAGAGGTGCTCGATCTCGAGAGGCGGCTGTCTGTGGCAGGAGACCAATTCCTGCAGTGTGCGTACGTGGAGAGGAAGTGCGCTCTCCGGGACTTGGAAGATCGGAGAGCTCGGGGGGCGTATGTGCGATCCCACATCCACTTCCTTCGGGAAGAGGGTCGCGGGTCACGCCTCTTCTACGCGCTGGAGAAAAAGAGGGGAAACCGTAAACATATCATCTGCTTGCTAGCAGAGGACGGTACCCCTCTGACTGACCCGGAGAGCATCCGGGACAGAACCCGGAGGTTTTACGTAGATCTTTTCTCTCCGGAGTCCATCCAGCCGGATACGTGCAGGGTCTTATGGGAGGGGCTTCCCAAGGTCAGCGAGGGTGGAAGAGAGCGGCTTAAGTTACCTTTGACTCTGGCCGAGCTCTCTGAAGCTCTTAATCTCATGTCCCATTGAAAAGCGCCGCGGCTAGACAGGCTGACTGTGGAGTTCTTCCGTTTTTTGGGGGAGATGCTGCGACCTGATTTCACAGAGGTCCTGGCCGAAGCCCTGGAGACTGGTGAGATGCCCCTTTCATGTCGGCGGGCAATACTGTCTCTGCTGCCGAAGAAGGGGGATCTCCGCCAGATCTCTAATTGGCGACCGGTCTCACTGCTCAGCACGGATTATAAGATCGTAGCCAAAGCGCTCTCGCTGAGGCTCAAGTCCGTGCTGGCAGAGGTGATTCACCCCGACCAGTCCTATACTGTCCCGGGCCGGAGCATTCATGACAACATTTTTCTGGTCCGGGACCTGCTACACCACGCGCAGAGGACTGGTCTGTCACTCGCCCTCCTGTCCCTAGATCAGGAGAAGGCGTTTGACAGGGTGGATCACGTTACCTCATGCAGACCTTGCGGGAGTTTGGCTTTGGCCCACAATTTGTGGGCTTTCTCCGGATGCTGTACGCCTCTGCAGAGTGTCTGGTAAAAATTAACTGGTCCCTGACGGCACCTTTTGTGTTTGGTCGGGGAGTACGTCAGGGGTGTCCCCTGTCTGGGCAACTATACGCGCTGGCCATCGAGCCCTTCCTCTGCCTACTGAGGAGGAGGCTCACCGGGCTGGTGCTGCGGGAGCTCAGCATGCGGGTAGTCCTGTCGGCTTATGCCGATGACGTGCTCCTCGTGGCCCAGGACCTAGATGATCTGGAGCGGGCACAAGCGTGCCAAGAGGTCTACACCGCGGCCTCTTCTGCTCGGATCAACTGGTCCAAGTGCTCCGGCATTTTGGTGGGTCCCTTACAGGTGGACTCTTTGCCCCCCGCGTTTCATAATATCTCGTGGGGGAGCGATACTCTCAAATATCTGGGAGTCTACCTGTCTGCTGCGGAGGACCCAGCCCCAGAAAACTTCAGTGAACTTGAAGAACGAGTCATTGCTCATCTGGGGTCATGGGTGTATCTGTCAAGAATGCTTTCCCTTAGGGGAAGAACCCTGGTGATCAACCAGGTGGTGGCCAGTCAGCTTTGGCACCGGCTGATAGCCCTGGGTCCGCCCCCCGAATTTATCAACAAGATCCAGAGGAGATTGATGGAT
The DNA here is from genome assembly GCA_036426205.1 of Ascaphus truei. Lineage (NCBI taxonomy): Eukaryota > Metazoa > Chordata > Amphibia > Anura > Ascaphidae > Ascaphus > Ascaphus truei. Next base: position 34,551,631 of record CM071575.1, on the reverse strand, counting down.
TTTCTCTGGATGGGGAAGCATTGGGTCTCTGTGGGGGTTGCGTGCCTTCCTTTGGAGGAGGGTGTACAGGGAGTGGTGTGTGTCCGCTCCCAGTTACACACTTTCCGCCTCCAATACCTGCAGAGATACCTATTCGCGGATCCGTCTCCACAGTGGTGCCAACTGGCGACCAGTTTCTTTCACCAGCTGCGCAGTATGAGGTATGACCGGCAACTGTTTATCATCAGGCCCGAGGGTTTAGGAAGAAACCTCTCGGAGCTGCCGGCATACTACCGGGACTTATTAAAGGCCTGGAAACTGGTCTCCACGACCAGGAAGGAACAGGCGGTGGGGGTTGATTTCCTCGCCGAGCCCCTGCTGTATAATCCGGCAGTGGGAGCTCGGATGTTGGATTCACCCTCTATTTGCCGCCGGCTAATCCTGGCGCAAGTGACCAGAGTCGGGGATCTCCTGGACTATGAGCGGCGAGACTGGGTAAGCGCAGAGGTGCTTGCGCCCCGTATGGGTATGCTTACTGCCCGTGTCCCTCGTCGTTTGATCCGGGAGATTAAAGATGCAATCCACCCCGACTCACGCACCTTCATCGAGGGGGTTTTGCAGACCGGAGAGCATTGTCAACCTATCAACTTCAGCTCTCCGGATCTTTGCGTAGAACCCAAACCACGGCAACCCCCTCGGGCTCCTATCTCCCCCAACCTCAGCAGGTTGGGGGATATGTCCCCGGCATGTTTCCGCGGCATGCCGAGGAAAGTCCTGTATTCTCTGGTGCTCCATATAGTGCACTACCTTGCCCTTGTCACCCGCCCAGATACCATCGGCGGGTATTTCTTGGGAACGAGGGCGAGAGACCCCGGTGGAGAGAGCTCTATTCAGCTTTGGTTCCCTGTCCCGCCGGGGATTTGAGTTGGAGGGTCCTCCACGGTGCACTGAGCACAGGAGAGTACTTGGCACACTTCACGGACTCCCCCGCCGCCTGTCCCTTCTGTGGCGAGCGGGAGTCCGTATTCCACATTTATCTGAGCTGCGCCAGACTGCAGCCCCTCTTATCCACCTTGAGGAGCCTTCTTCTGCAGTTCTGGCTGTGTTTTTCCCCTCATCTTTTTATTTTTGGGTGCCCAGTGTCCCGAGACAATAAGCCTAGTTATCTCCTAGTCAACCTGCTCCTGGCAGTGGCTAAGGTAGCCATTTACAAGACCATCAGGCAGTGTTTGGAGAGGGGGGTCCCAACGAACATCGTGGCAGTGTTCCGGGCGCTGGTGCACTCCCGTATTCGGGCAGAGTTCATGTACACCGAGTCCGCTGGGACGGTTTCGGAGTTTGCCTCCCAGTGGGCGATAGGCGGGGTGCTCTGCTCGGTATCCCCCATCATGGGTTCTTTTGAGTTAACCCTTCTTTTTTAAGTGCACTTTTTACAGTGCACTTGTTGGTTCCCTTATATATTTGTTTGACTGGTTTTTCTTTGTTCTACTTGGCAACAAGTAGAATTGCTGTTTAACTGAATTGGCCGGCTTTGCCGGCCAATCAGTATTAAACCAGATCAACATAGAGCTGCTTCCCTCACCTCAGCACTATCACCTGCTCCTGGTTCACTTCGTTGACTCATTCAGAAAGCGGAAACCAGCACACACCATCAGGAAACAGTTTATTTTACTCTGGGAGCTGGCAAACTCAAACTCGCCACACTTTCATGGCCAATTCGCCACTTGTGGCGATTGGCAACAGGGTTGCCCACCTCAGCAATATATAGACCAATACAGTACGTTCAGAGTCTGCAAGTCACTTTAATTTGGGCTCCCCAACCTTCTCTCTTTCTTTTCGAATCTGTTTATTGAGTGAAATAAAAGTACGTCAAGAGTATATAAACTTTCTAAAACATAACCAATGAAATAATAACACTCCCCATGAAAACATACAACATTTCCAAAACACAAAAGCACACTGTGAATACATTAGTCATGAATACTGTATAAATGACATAAACATGGTATAAATACATATGTCCATATTGTGCAGAAGAACTAATGAAAATAAATAGCAACAATGTGTGCCAAAAACTCGACAGCCCTATGGAAAAATTCTTCTACATTCTATATTCTCAATGGCGCAATCTCGATTCTGGATGGTGTGGTCCAAAAAAATAGAGAACATGGATTAAATAAAATGCTGAGCAATGCAAAGCACTAAAGAGTTTGATGCCTGGGATAATATTCCTAAGGTCATTTCTTCCATGCTATGTATCAAAAGTATAATAAATAAAATGCCACAGCTGCCAAAATTCTAACTGTGTCCAATAACTTCCACATATTAAAGATCAAGCATGCGATTGGGAATAGTCAGCATAAAGAAAGATCCTGTGAAAAATGCATATGGATTGCGTTATAGCCATAACATACTCCAGTGTACTTCAAACAGATTCCTGTGCGCTATTATGACATCTCCCTTGTTCAGAATAAAAGATCTCTCCATATGAAATATTTATGTGTCATTGATATAGACAGATGTTAAAGGAAACCATCCCTGGATGGGTCTGGAGTGATAAAAGAAATACCTTACCAACCTAGCAAACACTGCTGATAGGTTCCCCGCTGATACAAATATTAAAGTATTACAATATCAAAATGAGTTTGTGAAGCCGGTTCTGTACTAAAGGCTTTCTCAGCAGTGGTATTGTTGTCTGCGTACCAGGAGGGCAAAAGCTAAGGAATTGTTTCATAGACTAGACAAATATATATTGGTCCACCTGTAAATAGATTTATATATAATATATATATATATATATATATATATATATATATATATATATATATATATACGTGT
>CM071575.1:34518814-34543814 GCA_036426205.1 Ascaphus truei | reverse complement strand
CAGTACAAAGGACTCTGGGTCATCCCTTAAGGTTGGAGGAAAGGAGATTTCACCAGCAACAAAGGAAACTTTACAGTAAGGGCAGTTAAAATGTGGAATTCATTACCCATGGAGACTGTGATGGCAGATACAATAGATTTGTTCACAAAAAGGTTGGACATCTTTTTAGAAAGGAAAGGTATACAGGGATATACCAAATAAGTATACAGGGGAAGGATGTTGATCCAGGGAGTAATCTGATTGCCAATTTGCGGAGTCAGGAAGGAATGTATTATTCCCCTTATGATATATCATTGGAAAACAGTAGGAGACTGACAACATTGCACATCCAATGTTGTCAGTCTCCTACTTGGAGCTGTTTTAATGTAGATTTGTAGGTTCCTGTGTCAGTATGTTCAGACCACAGAACCAGGCTATTTCAGTCTAGTTTGTTTAGGCAGCGAGTACTGTTGACAATCCCCCTACCTCTGTGTGTAGGTATTCTCACCTACTATATGCTGTATACTGACTAACACTGTGGCTGTGAATGCCAGTCCTTGTACTCACAGGATTTGTATTTCACGTGACAGTTTATTATTGCAGAGTTGTTCTACTTTATGTTCATGTTAGGAGGATTGGATATTCATTTACTACCTATCCGGTTTCGCTGACCTGTTTATATACTTACCATCTGGTCTAACAACTGATACAGAGGGGTTTATACCCTGACCTTTTGCATTCTATGCCCTCCACATCCCACCATCATTAGCTGGTTAATTGGGATATTATTACTATACACACTAGACGACATAGATGCTTGACACTTTTGATTTAATTCATTTTTATTCACATTACACCTATCTCTGGTAATATATGTTTTAAGTCAATCTATTAAAAGTTACTTTTTACACCTGATGGTGTGCAGTTTAGTGAATTCTTTTAGGGGCACAATCACTTTGTGTTTCCCTCCCCCCTTTTTCTGGTTCACTTGCTAGCTCACAGTCTGCATCCATCCCCTGATTACCTTATTTATCATTATTATACAATTAGTATGGTTTTGTGATCACTCCCTTATCCTTCCCTTTGTCCCCCTAGATTGTAGGGGTGACAGGTGAGAGGCAGGAAGGCCGGACAGCAGGAGGTTGCAGTAATCGAGACGTGAGAGAATGAGGGCCTGAGTCAGAGTTTTAGCAGTTGAGTAACAGAGAAAAGGGCGTATCTTTGTGATATTGCGGAGGAAAAAGCGACAAGTTTTAGAAACGTTTTGAATATGAGAGGAGAATGTGAGAGAGGAATCAAGTGTAACCCCTAGGCAGCGTGCTTGGGCTACTGGGTGAATGATCGTATTTCCAATAGCAATGTGGAAGGAGGTAGTAGGGCCAGGTTTGGGAGGAAGTATATGGAGCTCTGTTTTTGCCATGTTAAGTTTCAGTCTGCGGATGGCCATCCAGGATGATATTCCAGAGAGGCATTCAGAAACTTTGGTCTGTATAGCAGGTGTAAGGTCAGGGGTTGAAAGGTAAATTTGTGTGTTGTCAGCATAGAGGTGATATTTAAACCCAAAAGATGTGATTAGGTCACCTAGAGAGAGTGTGTAAAGAGAAAAAAGAAGGGGTCCCAGGACAGAGCCCTGGGGTACCCCCACAGAGAGATCAATAGAGGAGGGGGAGGTGTTAGCAAAAGAGACACTGAAAGTACGATGGGAGAGGTAAGAGGAGATCCAGGATAAAGCTTTATTCCGAATACCAAGATTATAGAGAATGTGAAGGAGAAGAGGGTGTTCCACGGTGTCGAATGCTGCAGAGAGGTCAAGTAATATGAGCAGAGTGTAATGACCTCTGTCTTTGGCAACATGGAGGTCGTCAGTTATTTTAGTGAGGGCTGTTTCAGTAGAGTGAGCAGTGCGGAAGCCAGGTTGTAGAGGGTCTAGGAGAGAATAGGTGTTGAGAAAGTGTAGCAATCGAGAGAATACAAGACGTTCAAGGAGTTTGGAGGCAAAAGGCAGGAGGGAGACAGGTCGATAGTTAGAAGGACAGGTAGGGTCAAGCTTGCTGTTTTTGAGTAATGGTATAACGGTTGCATGCTTGAAGGAGGATGGAAAGGTACCAGAGTAGAGGGAAGAGTTAAAGATCTGTGTGAGCATAGGGATTATACAAGGAGCAAGAGGTTTTAGGAGATGGGAAGGAATGGGATCAAGAGGGCAAGTGGTAGAGGGAGAAGAGGAGATCAGCAGTGACACATCCTCCTCCGAGATAGCGGAAAAAGAGTCAAGAAAGGCAGGAGGAGAATTGGGAAGCAGTGTGGGATGGGAGGAGGCAACAGATGGGATGTTCTGCCGTATGGATTCCACCATTTCCTTAAAAAAGTCAGCAAAGTCCTGAGGTGAGATGGAGGAAGAAGAGGAGGCAGCTGAGGGTGGTCTGAGTAGAGAGTCAAAGACAGAAAAGAGTCGGCGTGGGTTAGACTTGTGTGTGTTGATTAGTGATGAAAAGTAGGTTTGTTTAGCCTGAGTAGGGCAGAGTTGAAACAGGATAGCATAAATTTGTAGTGAATGAAGTCTGTGAGCGTATGAGATTTCATCCAGAGGCGTTCAGAGGAACGAGTGGAGGAACGCAGCATGCGTGTGTGGGAGTTTAGCCAGGGTCTGGGGTTAGAAGGGCGAGGACGGCAGAGAGAAAGCGGGGCATGAAGATCAAGAGAGGAAGATAAGGCAGAGTTGTAGTTCCTGACCAGGTTGTCAGGGTCTGAAACAGAACTGAGAGAGGAGAGGGAGGAGCGTAAAGTGGAATCAAGAGCTGGTAGGTTAATAGAGCGCAGGTTTCTGCAAAAACGAGGGCGAGATGGAGATGGAGATGGAGATGGAGAGAAGCGAGAGAGAGAAAATGAGACGAGGTGATGGTCAGAGAGAGGAAAAGGGGAAATGTAGAAATTGGAGAGAGAAAAGTTTTTAGTGAAAACCAGGTCTAGGTAGTGTCCATCCTTGTGGGTACTGGTTTCAGTCCACTGTTGAAGGCCAAAAGAAGAGGTTAGAGAAAGAAAGCGGGAAGCCCAAGGGAGAGAGGGGTCATAAATGTGGCAATTGAAGTCCCCAAGGAGAAGAACAGGGGTGTCTGAGGAGAGAAAGAAAGAGAGCTAAGATTCAAAGTGAGAGAGAAAGGCAGAAGGCGGATGAGTAGAGGAAGGTGGGCGATAGATTACCGCCACATGGACCGGGAGAGGAGAGAAGATCTGGACTGTGTGAACCTCAAAGGAGGGAAAAGCAAGAGAGGGAGGAATAGGAACGGTTCGGTAGCGGCAGAGAGAGGAGAGCAGGAGCCCCTGGCTGGACTAAACAACTTAATTAGCACATGTGAGGGACGTTAAAGCAAATGGTTTGAAAGACTAATTAAATTAAGACACACCAGGGTATGATGATTGCAGGACAGACAGACACGTTGAGATATGTTTTTACCTAAATTGAACTAAATAGACAGCAGGGTATGATGATTGCAGGACAGACAGACAATTTGAGATATGTTTTTACCTGAGAAAAGACAAGACAAGAGATGAGATGAGATGAGAAGCAGATCAATGGTCCCAACTTCCTTTTTTAAACCTCCACACTACTTTAAAGATTTATACTTAAAAGCATTTCTGCTTAGGAGCAAAGGCTGCAGGCTAAAGTGCACTTTAGTAGCGTATTGGTAAACTTTGCTATTTTATGAGCCGTTATCGTATGTCCAAATCGCATCTAAACGGCTTTTTTTTAGATGCGTCGTCACTCTTGCTCAGCCAATCCGATCGGTTTGTCAAAAAAGGGTGAAACTCGCATTTTTTTTGTCAACAACTGCTATTCTCGTACCTCCATAATGTAACTCGCTTCTAAAATAATTGCCTTTTTTTTTTTTAACACCACCTAAAGGGTGACGAGATTGGTATTGCGAGTTACATCCAGAAGGATAAAAGATGACCCAGGCACACGGACTATGCAGCTGCATTAAATTCTTCATTTTGCATAGTCCGTGTGTCTGGGTCATCTTTTATCCTTGTGAATACCCTTGGGACTTATAGGACAATCCCGGATACTAGAGCCCCGGCAGTTGGTTTTGTGTGCGGAAGTGAGATGTGTGCCAGAAAAACCTCTTTGGAGTTACATCCAGAGCCCCGAAATATGGGTTTGGCTGAGAGAGCGAAACCCATAAGTCAGACTGGGGATGGAGTTAGCACCTCAGGTCATTCCGCTTCTAAAGCCAGTACAATCCGGGCGGTTTGGCTGTTGTCACTTTTTATAGACGCTGTTTAGAAGATGCGATTTGCAATAGAGAATAGGGTTATTTTCTCACATTTAATCCCGCTACTTCTGAACATACCAAACGGTGTGTTTTGGCAACGACAACTTCGGAGCTACTAGACTAGGCCCCGTAATGTTAGTATCTTTTCTCCTGAGCAAGTCCTGCTCTTTTAAAAATGATAGTTTTAACAAACACTTTTCTCTATCTTCTGATGTTACTATGGTAACCTTTACACTGAGCTCTAGGGAGAGCGCCATTTTAACCTCCCAGACACTTACTATTTCAAACCGCTTATATTTCCTGAATGAAGCATCGAATTAAAAAAATTAAAAAACGGTTTGAAAAGGACAAGAAGATCCCTTAAAGTATTTGTATTTATTTTTTTTAAGGTGATCAGTGTGGACTGTTGCTCTAAGTGTAAAAATGCAAAATCTTTTACCAATATACCATTGGTCTGCAAAATGGTTTACTGATTGAGCACAAGGCAGACCAGCGACGATCATACAATCTAATTATGTATAAGGCACAGGAAGATAAAGGGACTAGTCCAAAGTCACAAGGAAAGCTGGCGCTGGTATTCGAACAAGGTTCACACGCTCCAAAGGCAACATTCTTACCACCAAGCAACTTCTCCAGCCAAGTGCTATCATTACAAACTCACATTTGTTGGGTCTGTGTCGGCCAAGTTTCAATACACGGAAATGCATGTTACATTGAAATGTCCATTGGAATTTGACCACAAAAAAAAAACAAAACACAATCAAAAGTTAACAGTTAGCAAAAGTGGTAAATTGGCTTGATGGTAACATCCAACGTGCCAGCCATTGAGATGATGTTTGGCCACCAATGCAAAATGACACAATGTGAACGCCATGAGTGTTTACTGAAATGTGAATTAACTCGTGGAAATAGCCGTGTGCGAACATGTTTGGACTTTGCTGTGCAATTGCATTTTAGCTGAACTGACTGCCCTATCACTAAAAAAGACAGCCTTGACATGAGTTAATGTTTCACCCAAAACTAATTCTGGTAAACAATTGAACCCAGATAGTACCCCCTATGAGTGTAACATAACATAAAATGTGCAAACGTTGTATAATAGATCTGTGGTAATCACATTCCCCCCCCCCCACCCCCCAAAAAAAGAAAACCCCCACAGGAAATGAATGGTTATTTTTCCTGGCAAATTATGTTTAGCAAAAAAAGTACATTTTCTTTATTTTTACAGAGACAGTCTTTGGCCAACGTCTTGTTGAAAATGACAGCCCTTTACCAACCAAAAATATGTTTCTAAATGAAGTTCCTTTAGCGTCCCAAAAGAGAAGTGTATTAAGAAAGTTTCTTTACCACAATGTCATTAGGCGTAGGAAATCTAGGCAGTACACAATGTCCTTTATTCCCATTGTTTTCCATAGGTAAAATTAATAATAGTACAACCCTTTTTTTATTCCACATTAGTGGAACAATGGACTGGTTATATCTGCACATTAAAAAACAATCTTCTTTTCATTTGGCTAAAGGGACAGAAGTTTCAGTTTCCTAAGCCCAGAGGAGTTGCTAACAGCTTTGCATGGAACATATTTCAAGGGAAACAAACAATAACAGTCGTAAAAAAGAGTGTTGTTCATTTTTTATTTTTTTTTCAGCCACAGGGATAGAGAAGGTTTCCAGGGCTTAATTTAGTTCTTTATTCTCTTTATTACTTAAAGATATCCATGTTGTATCGTGTTTCTTTTCCTCTTTAGCAAATTGGAGCGTAGCTGTGTAGCTTGCACAAGAGTACATGTTTTTTCAAATTCCCTGGCGTAGAAAGAAACAGCACAAAGTTCCTCTAAGTGTTTATTGGCTTAAGAATTTTTTTTTTTTTTTTACAAACTAATGCGCTCAGAAATAGTGTGTAAAGTATTAAACAGCAATCATAGCCTAGAAACGTCGTAAGGCTTGTGTGGTATTATTGTGTATATGAATGAATGCCAACTGCATTTACACATATTCCAAACATATGAGATCATGCCAAAATTATGTAATCCATTTTCAAGATAGCATCTTATATAATAGCTGTCTGTGTACGTCTGCTAAAACCACTTCGAAAACACACCCAAGTAGTAACAAATGTAAATAATATACATATACAGTACGCACTTAAAGCAGTCATATGGGAGATATTGTTTAGTTATTCTTCAGCAACAATATCCGCATTTCTATCTTACACTCTTATAATGGGCGTAAATTAATTTAAATAAATGGCATTGAACCAATGTGGAATAAAGCTGTACAGTAATGTTACATTTATTTAAGTTATAAAATGTTCATATAAATTATATATATATATATATATAAAGAAGAAAAAGCGCCCGATCTTCGTGTATTAACGTAAATAAAATGTAATAAAACATGGACATCACGATTCAAAACTCACAAGATTCCAAATATAAAAAGCATTGTATGAGTAATACTCATGCTCCGACCCGTCGTGTGTTGCCGCCACGGCGCCTCTGCTCCACTGGGTATGCTCCGGACTGACGTCACGCCTCTCTAGATGGTGTTACACCTTGGAGGTTCCTCCGGCAACTCCCGTCTCTTGGATGTAAGTTCCCTTTGTGGTATAAAGTCCCAATACACAGGAACAGGGTCTGGCTTCACTCTCACAACTGGCACTAATTCTGAGCCCTTGTAAATGACAGTAGTAACACGTCCCTACGCGTTTCTTCAGACTAAGCTTAGTCTGAAGAAACACGTAGGGACGTGTTACTACTGTCGTAGTAACTATTTATATATATATATATATAATGGAAATATTACTGTATGCTCATTTGCATGTCTTAGACAGGTATGCAACCTTGCCTTTCATTATCACCCAGCACGCAGCGCTTCCACTGCAGCAAGGGGTTCTGGGAAATTACATGCAAATGAGCACACAGTGCCACCTTTTGCTTCAAAACCATTCAACATGGTTCCCCTATATATATATATAATATATTTCTTTATTCATAAATGAGTCTCAAGTTCAACCTTTTCATGTACACCCCATTAAGACTATTTAATCAGTACGGTTACATACAAGGTATTAAAAATTGATACGTGAAAAACGGATCTGTAAATAATGTATCGTTTTTAGATTAATATAAAGGTGGTCGATACATGTAAGTCATTTTGATGGTAGTTTTATTCATGTTACTAGTTATTGAACTGAACGTCTCTATTTTACATGACAAGTGCAAAGCTTTTAAAAACCATTGCACTTCTGCTATCTAATTATATTTTGTGCTGCATCATTTATTATTTTAAAGTAACAATCATCTTTGTTCTGTGGACACTAGTAATTAAATGTTCCTGCAACGTGTTGACACACTAAGGGGAATATTGTGACTGAACCGCTACATGGAACCATTATTCACCTCTCACATTTTAGAGATGGTGTATGTCCGTTATAGTATTTTCAGGCGGACTTGCTTAGTATTTAGGCGTTTTTATCCTACAAGAAAAATATACTTTTATAAGTGAACTGGATCTTTGACAAGTGTTTCCAAATGTCTGCTATCGCTGTACTTCGGTTCATTTTCCTACCAGTTATTGGAAATGAAAGATTCCCAGACTGCTAATAGAATCCTGAGTTTTTAAGGCTCATGGGTTATGGAAAAAGTGTGAAAAAACACCCGCCATCACTGGAACTGATTTTATAGATGAGACGTTTCTGGTTTTAATAGAAAGACAACTGCTCCTTTAAATGTGTGAGCATTAAACACATGGCCAGTTAATCATTTATGAAGAAACCAGGATTTCTTTTTTTTTTTTTTTTTATTGCATCACAGGCTTATCTGGCAGTGAAGAGGTTAAATAGTAGAGATGTGTAAATGTGTTGTGGAAGTTCATGAATCAGGCAAAAAAAAATGTAAAATCGCCAAAATGTCACGCTTTGCAAAACAAACAAGCGTCAAAAATCAATGGCCATGAGGCCCTTTAAATGCTGCTACTTATTGCCATTTTCTGTCAATTCTTGTGACAATTGACAAAATTCTGCTACAATTGACAACCAGCCTGGCACTGATTAGACCCAACAGGTCAAAAACAACTGTCTGTGTGTCGGGTTACTGGCATGGCACTTCTTTAACCCAGGCTGTGCTGACAAGCTGTGTAATGCAGCAGGCATAAGTTTATAGGGGTCCATGTTAAAATGGGTAAGAAGTAAAGATTGACTCACTGTGCTCATTTGCAGGTCATTACCCAGAATCCCTGGCTGCAGTGGAAGCACTGTATGCTAAGCTATAATGGGGAAAGGCAGTGCAGACCTGTCTGAGACATGTGAATGTGCTCACAAGTGGTATCTTTATTTACTCTACGCTAAAATTGGCAAAATTCTCCTGACCAATGTGAACGCTCACAACAATAATGAAAACAATTGTCTATAATTAGCCACGCTAATTTGGAGTATTGGGCACATCTCTACAAACCAGCTACAACCCAAATATGGTGCAAGATCAACCTCCCTGGCATCCGCACCCTCACCATTGTGTTTTCCTGTTCCTAATTTAGAGTCAGCAGTACCCTAGCAGCCCACTAGATGGTGCTTTCCTATGCTGGACCACAAACCTTCATGTGCTTTGCCAAAAGCCAAACAAGGGCACTGCCTGATACAGTAGGTAACATTAATCAACACTATGTGGAAAAGAAAAATGGTTGTGAGAACGCAGAAGGATTAACAAGGGAAAATTGCTCACAGAAGAGGAATTGCCACTGTAAGAAAAGCGAGAATGGAGAGATGATATAAGAGGGAGGCATTAAATATGTCATAGCAACATTACAGAGGATCAAAAACTAGAAATATAATAAATGATAATGTATGTCCTTTACTGCTAGAGCGGGGATACATTTTGCAGTCTCTTCTGGCAGCAAGGGGTTAAAGATTAAGAGAGATGGCAACCTTCATGGCAGAGTTAAATACGTTCTCAAAATATATCACAGGGGCCATTTATCAAGGGAAAGAAGTATTACAAGCAATAATAACACAGTGTGAAAGGTTGCTTGAGTTTTTAAGATGCATCAAGTTATCTACTAAATATATTAAAGGAGCATTCATTTCCCTCTCTTTTAATAGGTATGAAGCAGGGGTTGTCCAGAACGGGGCCGCTGTAATTTCGGCTCCAGGGACCCCTTGCACCCCGAGACAGTTATCTCCGTATGTGGTGCTGGGGTTTTATGATGATGTTGCGGCTTCCTATTGGCTCCCGTGCCACAGGAGATTTAAACCTCCCATATTGTTCACCCGGACAGGCATGCTACTGGCATCACTTTCAGCGTTATCTCCGGAAGCCGGAGGTTCTGGGAGCTGAAATTAATGCGTTTCCCCTCCGGAATCCCCCTGCTTCCTACTGAACCTAGGAAAAAAACCTATGTGCAACATCACCTTTCATGTCATCTTTTGCTCACAATTACCTTCAATGTTTGACACTTAGAGATTTGTTGCATCATATCCTCTCTAACGAAGGTGTATTAAAAGCACCTCCATCAATGTAATTGTGATGCTATAATCCATAGCCCCCTATCATTTACATCAGAAATCATAAACCTGTTAGTTTTATTTGAGTTTATATGTCAATGGCAGATCACTGAAAACTTAATTTCTTATTTTGTAACTATGCATAACAAAGCCAAGTTAGGCTGCGATCATAGTTGCAGCGTGCGCGCGCGTAGCGTCAAGCGGCCCTTTAGCTCGCGCGAAACATGCACTGAGGCTGGAGGCTATCGGGAGGCGATGGGGAGGCGTGGCGGATGGGTCACCTGGCTGGTTCACCCTCATTGGCTGGACCGCTCACGTGACACGGCCATGACGTGGACGGCACGCGAAAAAAAACAAATTCAATTGTATTTTTAAAAATCGCCAACGCAGTAGCTCTGCAGCGCTCGCCCGCACGATGGGCGGCCTCATTGAGGAACACACATTTGTACTCGTGACGCGCGATGTCTCGTGTGTGCGCACGCGACCACTACAATCGCGGCCTTAGGGAGATCACTCTCCTATAAACTGGCGCGTTAACATCACATTTAACCCAATTGAGTGGTGCATAAATGAAACAAAAGTAATCAATGTTAGGATTGTTTCAATAAATTGAATTCCTAAGAAAAATGAAGGCGAGCCAAGTATAAAACCTGTGCATACGAGATCTTGCTTGTGAACTCACCCACTAGAATCTGCTCTTGGCAAACGGAGCCTGGCTGCTGTTGTTTTCACGGAGTAACTGGAGCCCCAGTTAGATAATGAGCTGGCAGGCACTTTTGAAATGTTTACTGTGTTCTTTAAAGTGAAAAGACATCTCAGTGTTTTTAAGCTGCTTTCATTTTTTTTGATCTCCCTGTAAACAACAGAATTCTTAAATGATAAAAATGCATTCATCGCAAGTGTGGGAATATAGATAGATAGATAGATAGATAGATAGATAGATAGATAGATAGACAGACAGACAGACAGACAGACAGATAGACAGACAGACAGACAGATAGACAGACAGATAGATAGACAGACAGACACACAGACAGAGAGACAGAGAGACAGAGAGACAGATAGACAGACAGACAGACAGACAGACAGATAGATAGATTGGCAGGCAGACAGACAGACAGACAGACAGAGAGAGATAGACATCTCTCTCTCCTTCTCTCTCCCTCCCATGTATGTATTAGTGTCTCTGTGTTATTGTGTGTTAATAAATGTGTGCATCGGGCATAAAAAAGAATCCACATTTTGTGGCAGCATTAAAAGGCTCAAATTATTTCCCATGTGTGACTCCATTGACTTGCCATCCAAGTTCCCAATATCATTGAACAGATTGTACTGTACTGCACACAGGTTTTCTGATGGGCATTATGGACTTAACAAGGTTTTTTTTTATATTACATAAATAAATGCCGTTGTATTTTGGGATAAATAAAGCCGATTTTGTTTTCTCTTCTTAAATGGGCAGTGAAAAATATATACAAAATATTGATATTCTACCCAATGTCCAACTAGTGTTATTTTTTTCAAGCAAATATGGAAAGCTGCGATTACGTTCTGCATCACTGTCAATATGAGTATTTAAAAAAGATCCATACATCATTGTTTTACTTTCCTTTTGGCCATATGATTTATCTAACTATCTCTGTGGATCACTAAAAAACATCTGCTGTTCTCACGGTGGCTGGAAAGAAGCCACCCAATAAGTAAGATCACTTCAGTAAAATTGTTATCCGGATTCATATACATGCTAGAACAAGTAGAAAAATAGGCTCATTCTATTTAATTCAATCATATGAATAAAGATACGAGATTGGGAGAAACAAAAACTCAGCCCCATGTTGGATGTGACTAATATCGAGGAAGTGAGAAACCACCAGCTCAGCCGAAAAAATGTCTGACGTAAGGGGTGCACAGGAGGTTGGGTTAAACGATTGAGAACAAAAAATGGGGGTCACTGCATCAGACACAGTGAATCCCCTAGAATCCCTTTTTGGGTGCACTCTCCCAGGTCAATAAAGATCAAACTGACATAAGGACAATGTGACTCATTTACAGGACTCAACGTTCTTACATTAGAAGGTATATTAAAAAAAAAAAACCTTGGGGATGATATGTGTGGAGTTAGTTAGTTATTTAAAATACTTTATTATATAGTATACTTTATTATATATAATCATTAAAAAGGGATGGGGTATATCAACACATACATGACACAGACACTTTACATACATAAAACATAAATACAGGTCTTAATTTTTACCTGATAATGTATATGAGTACAGAGACCTCTTGTTGGTAAAGTTAGCTCTTATGGAGTAGTGATCTCCCTATATTTATATCAAAGTGCTAAATGCAGGGTACAGGCAAACCCCGCATTAACGTACGCAATGGGACCAGAGCATGTATGTAAAGTGAAAATGTACTTAAAGTGAAGCACTACTTTTTCCCCACTTATCGATGCACGTACTGAACTGCTATCGTCATATACGTGCATAACTGATGTAAATAACGCATTTGTAACAGGCGCTATAGTCTCCCCGCTTGCGCACAGCTTCGGTACAGGTAGGGAGCCGGTATTGCTGTTCAGGACGTGATGACAGGCGCATGCGTGAGCTGCCGTTTGCCTATTGGGTGATATGTCCTTACTCGCAAGTGTACTTAAAGTGAGTGTCCTTAAACCGGGGTATGCCTGTATTGTCTATCGATCCTTACATAAATGCCTGATGCGAATGCCTCTTGGGCAAGAAACACATACTTATAAAGAGATAACGTTTGAAGGTCACGTATCCAAATCTTACAATAGTGAACTCATTAAAGTGATTGACGTAATTACACTGAATTGAAAATGTTAATATTCCTCTTTTTAGTGAAAATGGGGGTTATGCACTAAGCAGTGATAAGTGCTTTTAAGTGAGATAAAAAGCCATTATAGCGTGATATTGCTTGCTGTGAGATTCACAAAGCAGTGATAAGTGCTTTTAAGTGGGATAAAAAGCCATTATAGCACGATACTGCACTGTTATCACTGCTTTGTGAATCTCACAACAGGCAGTATCATGCTATAAAGGCATGTATCTCACTTAAAGCACTTATCACTGCTTTGTGCACAGCACCCAGAAAACCCACTTCCACCGATTAGTGCATAACCCCCAGTGAATCAAAACTCCAGATGTTCCTTAGCCTGAGTAGGTTGTACTATAAATCATGTGTTACTCTGGCATCATGGGTGTATTAATAATACTCCCCTCAATGCTTCATTATAATTACTGATAATAATACAGATGCAAGCACTACTGCACTCTTATGTTCAAAGAGTGAGTATACCAATTTAAAATGTCTTCCACTATAATAGGTGGGCAAGACTAATTGATATGGTTAATTGCTTGCTTAAGAACACATTTGATGACTTATTGAGGCAAAAGAGTATCAAGCTCCCAGCCGGAGCTAATGAAAATGCATAATATCGAAGAGTTTTACCAAAATATACAAGCGGCTGGTCTGACCTATATGTTATTTCCCTATCACGCAATAGATGGTTATTAGACCCGCTCCCAGCTTGTTTCGGCTGGATTTGAGCATATGGATAATTTGTGTGAAAAGATAGAGTGCATAATACCTGTACAAAAAAACCTCGAATGGGACACTTATCAGAGCGCCTTAATAAAGATATAGCTGCCAAACTGTTTCACTGTTAATCTCTAGTATTTCTAAACGGCAGGGGCAAACCTGATTTCTGACAGAGCTGTGATCTGAACTTCCCGGTATCACAGCTGATCTCACTGGCACTGCTTACAGTTTGACGTCATCACGTCTCCCGACGTACGTTTCGCCATTACGCTTTCTCGAGGGAGGTCTCTGGCATGTACGTGGTGAGTATAAGTATCTTCCCTGATTAACATAAGGGGTGGGGTTACCGTTTTTATCCCCTCAGCAACTCAATAAGTGATTTGTATCTGTTTGACACATATAGTAGAGTGTAAACACTCAATCTGCCTATATATATAGTATATATAATATCATAATATATATAGTAATATATATATATATATAGATATGATAGATAGATGATAGATAGATAGATAGAAGATAGAAGATATAGATATAATATATATATATTATATATATATATCTATATATTATATATGATATATATATAGATAGATAGATATAGATATAGATGATATATATAGGTAGATATTGATATATAGATATATATATTACTATGTATATATATAGAAATATATATATATATATATATATATATATATATATATATTAATATATAGATATGAAGTGTTCGACAAACCTATACATTTGCACGCCCGCCGGCGAGTGGATTTTAACATCATGGCGAGCTCCTATTGCCCCAAGCAGCACACGTGTGTTTTAGGTGGCGAGTAGATTTTTTTGTTCGGCAAGTAGATTTTTTGGTGATTGGTGCTGGATGGATCAGGGAGGCTGGGCTTACCTTGAAACCCACTAAGTGTTGGTAGGGATGGCAGAGGTCCCTGTACTTAGGCACAAGGGTGGGTGGAGGGCACCTCAAACCAGAGCCAGCTAAAGGTAGAAGACATAGTTCAGTGGCCTGTTCCAAAACCAAGAAAAGGTCATGGCATTTTTGGGCACGCAGGGTACTATAGGAAGTTTGTCCCACAGTACAGCGCCGTGGCCAAACCTGACTGATTTGACTAAGAAGCAACTGCGTGCTATTCACCTGGACTCCTGCCTGTGAAACTGCATTCCAGGCAGTGAACTGCGCTTGCTGGGGCCCCCATACTGGCTGCCCCGGACTATACCAAACATTTCCTTATACAGACTGAGCCTCGGACTATGCCATTGGGGCTGTGTGTTGAGCCAAGTGGGGGGACGACTTGGGTAGAGAACACCCTGTGGTGTAACTCAGCTGAAAACTACTCCCCAGAGAAGTGGCCTATGCCACCATTGAGAAAGAGTGCTTGACCAGTTGTGGGGCACTCAAAAAACTCCAGCCTATGTGTATGGAAGGGCTTTCACGGTCCTCACAGACACCAATCCCCTGAGTTGGCTGCAGAGGGCATCAGGGGAGAATCCAAGTTGCTAAGGTGGAGCTTGGCCTTGCAAGAGTTTGGAATTTACTATTCAGCACAAAAAGGATAGTGAAAACAGCAATGCTAATGGACTTCACGTCAGGACTATCCCTCTGAGACTGAGTTCGTTAAGGGTGCCAGCAAGTGCCCACCTCCCCGTTAGGGCCAGTGGGCCACAGGTTCACCCATTAAGAAGGGAGAGGTATAGAGGAGAGGGGAGGGGTTTTGTTCCCGGTTTAAAGGGGTTGCACCCCATATGGCCACCTCCTGACCTCACCAGGGAGGCAAGGGGTTAACTGGACTGCGGTCCAGGAATGTGGTCACACCTTGTCATGTCATAAAAAGTATGTTCCTTGTCATGTTTCATTATGATCCTGTATTTAAAAGATATTTAAAATGCATTCTGTATCTCCAGTTCTGGAGGTTGCAAGAGTTGATATGGCCAATAGTGGAGTCCTGTAGGCATTAGAACTGGCAAATTTGACTCACTGAGCCCCACAGAATGGAACTTATTAATATGTGTAGAATTAAAGTGTATATGTTTATGGTATTTTGGATTGTTCTGAAAATGCAGACGCCATCTGCTATGCCTAATAGGTCATGAAGGGCAGCCGGCTGATTTGAGCCTACGCACTGTGATCAAAAGGTAACTGCCCTGATTGTTTACACTAAGTACTAATCAACAGACCAAGTACTAATCAACAAGATTTCATTTGGTAGATGGTCGTCGCCCCCTGATTTAATTATGGGGCTACCCATAGAGTCCCAGTACACATGGGCTAATTAGCTGGGGGGCATGGGTTAATCTGGTCTCCACGTTAGGGATTGGATACAGATAATTGTCTCACAATAGTCTGTATTCAATGTTAAGAATAGGTTACACAGGTAATAAACTGTGTCAACCCTACAGTTTTTTGGTGCTTCTGATTCCACTGGACTCGGAAAGTCACGGATTGCTGGGAATTGCTAGCTGATACTTCTCCATCCCCCAACCCTAAAGTAAGTGTTACCTTCTTGCCTGTTAATTGTACTATATTGCTGTGTTCACCTTTTTTTAAGGATAAATATATTTTATTATATCTAAGCCTCGTCCGTCAACCCAGATATTTGTGTTATTATATCTTGTCATAAGCTACCGTGACAATCACAATAAAAGATTAAAATTATTAAAATTCCCCGTAGTGGAGTAGTGGTAGAGAGTTTGTTGCAGATACAAATAAATTGATCCTTCTATTAGATCCTATTGGATGGTTCTATACACATGCAGTCCAATTTCAATAGTGGTGTATTGGTCTATAGATAAGTTCTCATAGAAATGTAACCCAATTTACACCATCTATTAACTTCACAAAATCCTCTAAAATAGCAAGTGAAACACTTTGTCTCCAGTTGTAACTGTGCAGTTAAGATATAGTTGATGTAGACTGATGTTAAGACAGTATCATTTTAGATATCCTGTATATATTTTACATTTCAAGATCCTTAGCATGTTTACAATTGGTCAAATATGGCATATTCTGAGAGGTTTAGGAAATACCAGATTGTTCAATCTCAAAAGCATATGTCTACTTCTCTATTATTTGAAACGTCAGATGTACTGTACCCTTCCACATATGAAACTTTTTCCATAATTACAAGACACAGTGGATGTTATTTATTTGTTCAGAAAGAAACTTGCTACATCAGACGTGGAAATCTTTCAATCTATGCTTGTAGATGACCTGTGAAGGTTAACATTTACAGCTGTGGCAAGGCTCATGGTTCACTTTGGTGGGATATGCTGGTATAGTTTGTGATATTCAGTGCCGACATTGCCATTAAACATCTACTGTAGGGGGTATATTCTAGTAGCTGTGAGTTGGGCGGGAAGAGCTCTTTCCGATGGGATTTGCATGGTTTGCTATTTTGTAAGCCCTTCTCGCATTTCCAAACCGTGCAGAAAAGGCTTTTTCAGAGGCGGTTTAATTCCGGGTCTGCTAAACTCGCATTTTTTTGCAAACTAGCTGGATTCTAGCAGTTCTGAAAAGTGCAAAACCGCTTCAAACAACTCACATTTTTTTTCTCGTCTTGGAATTGTGAGTTCCCTCCTGGAGGAAGGGAAGAGCATCTGGTTTAGTTCAATGCTAGAGCTGCTGCCCTGAATAGCAGAGGTTGTGAGTGCTGATCCTGCTGAGTCTGACACCAGTACCCCCTTCATCACAAGTGTCTGTAGACTTTTCAGTATTGGTCTTATGGATATATTTTAGGTGTGGGGGTGTGTGAGTCATTAAATATACTT
Source organism: Ascaphus truei (assembly GCA_036426205.1). NCBI lineage: Eukaryota > Metazoa > Chordata > Amphibia > Anura > Ascaphidae > Ascaphus > Ascaphus truei. The sequence goes on along the minus strand of CM071575.1, from coordinate 34,526,726 downwards.
TGCATATTCTATTAGCATATCTCCCAGGTTTCCTTTTTGAGCAGAAGTTTCTCTCCACTATGTTATTTAGAAGGAGGGTTGAGGGGATATATATACAACTGGAGACAGTACTGAATTGGGAGTCCTCCTCCAATTTGTAATACAGAATACAGATTTTTGGCTATTTTTGATCCGCAATTTATGACCCTGTCAAACCGTGCAGTTATACAAGGACAAACTCGCTGTTACTAGAATATGCCCCTATGTCTCTTCATCCGGAACCAACTCATTTCTTTACAAGTTGACATTTAGGTTCTATGAGGTTTCCATCTTCACTTAGGTGCTTGCATTGTGATACATGGTGTGCAAACAAGTGGTATCTTGTGTTTCAACTTCACTGAGTTTGTGGTAATATTGGGTGTGCTGCACCTCTGCTGCCTTACAGGATGCTGTCTTTAGCATCACATTGTCTCGGCAACAGAGGGGGGTGACATCGGGACCGCTGGTACATGCGAACATTCAGGCGCAGTGCAGCACGCATGCGCCGGGTGCACAGTGGAGTGCACCGCGTGTTGCACGTGCATGGACCTCCGTCGCGCCCGTCGCGTCATGGCGGACCCGATTTCGTGCCGGTTTATAGCTGCAGCATATCTTGGAGGGTAAGGCATGGGGTATAAGTATGTGCAGTCCCTTACATTTGTCAGCCCTCACCTTGATAAAGACTGCGTAGCACTCGAAATTTTGGTTTCTTAGCTGCATTAAATTCTTCATTTTCCAAAGTCCGCGTGCCTGAATATGGCTTGGGCCACAGCTGCTTGCCTCCGTTTCTGTACCTTCTTTTGCTCCCTCTTGTACCGAGTCACCTGGCCTCTAAACGTGGCCTCCAGCGATGCTCTGGTGATGCTCAGGGTAACCTTCAGTTTCTCATGCTGCTTTGCGGAGACACACTGGGTAATCAGGTGTTCCTGCAGCACTTGTACTTCTTTAGCAGCCTGCAGATTTTCTTCCTGCAGAGATCGCTGCTTCTCTTTGGCAATCTGTAGGTGCGTACGCAGACCTTGCCGTTGGTTCTGCAGTAGGTGCTCTGCTTGTGTGCGTTGCTCCAATGCTTCTAACTTTTCATATTCAAATAGTTTCATCGTTTTTTTTCTAGCTCATGAAGCTTTTCATTCTTTTCATTGACGTGATCAGGCAAATCAGAATTTTCTGCTTTCAGCCTTGTATTTCTCTTTCTACCGTTTCTGTGATATGCAGGGCCTCCTTCCATTTACACACTTCTGAGTTGATACTTTCGATCTCCTGGCGAGAGACTTATCTGTAGGTTGAGGGTGTGAAGCTCCTTCTGAGAAACTTAAGATCAATACTAAGACTGTAGACAGCTTTTTGAGAGATGTCCAGATCTTTAGCGAGACTGTGAAGTTCCTGTTTAGAGACTTCCAGCTCTGTTCGGCAACTGCTGATCTCTTGTGTGAGGCATCCAGTGTTACGCGGAGAGTATGAACCTAATTCTGCGATATGTCCACCTTTGTCCGGACACTGTTGACCTCCTGGTGTGAGGCATTCAGTTCTATGCGGAGAGTGTGAACCTCATTCTGAGAGACTTCCAAAGGATTACTTTATTGATTGGTCCTTTACTGCAGGGGTGGGGAACGTCCAGCCCGCGGGCCGTGTAAGGCCCGCGAAGTCATTTGGTCCAGCCCCCGGGAAGCCTGCAAGAATGGTTTAAAAAAAATAAAAATTTTAAACTCCCCTTTTCCTGATTGGCTGCCCGTGCTGTCACTCTGCCAAGATTTTTTTTTGGCCCGCCTCTTCCTACAGCACTGCTCCCCTCCCTTCTCTCCTCCAGTACACACACACACACACACACACACTGTTGCTGAAATGTGTGCGTATGGAAATGTCCACTTCATTTATGTTCATATGTTGACATTAGTTATAAAGGATCATGATCATTATGAATAACTAACGTGAATGAAATAAAAATTATATTAACAACATTGTCATTGTGTTGAATGAATTAGGAAAAGTTGAGAAGCCAAAGAACTATACTTTGGAATGGTGTTAACATTTTGACACATGTTACATGTACGTCAAATCAACACACATCTTTGACTTATACATACACATGTGACAATGTAGTAATCAACATGAAGATGAAGTGATACAACAACTAATCACATACATTGCAATGTTAATGATGTTTAAAACATTGGGGTCTTTTCATACAAACATGCATTGAGTGTTAACATCACTCATGTGCATCAATGGATGTTCTCCTCTCGTAATCAATAGCTGAGCAGGGTTTATCCCCTTCTCTCCCCCCACCCCTATATTCCATGAATGGATGTTGTTACGTTTGCTAAATTACATGTTATGTAATGTCCCTAATGATTTTAAAACACACTGCACAATAACCACCAAGTGTAGCTAAACGCACAAACACAATACAGAAACGACATGTTTCAATTGTCACATCTTTACATTACGTTCTGTTTATACATCCTGTAACTATACCTCTATCGAGGTTTGCACAACCTGTTGATGAATGACATACCGGTGCCACATGCAATTGTCCACACAGCAGAGAAGAGAAAGGTGTGCGAACCATATTCATCTGTTTCCTAAGTGAATGGTATTTGGACAAATGTATTTATCATAACAAAGAATGAATACATCTATGTAGTTCTATGAACATATATGTATTTGCTTACATGAAAAAAATGTGTTTATGACATTCAGACGTGTCTCAACACCACTGGCTGTTTGGTCATTGTCAGCTGGTAAATTGACGGGATGCTCCTCCTCCAAACCCTGACGTATGTCTGTTTGTACATTATTGCGGAGTGCAACATTGTGCAAAATGCAACATGCAATCATAATATCAGACACTTTAGCAGGCTTATATTGAAGTGCCCCACCAGTTCTATCGAGACACCTAAATCTTGTCTTGAGAAGCCCAAATGTCCTCTCTATGACGGATCGCGTAGATATATGGGCAACATTGTACCTCTCCTCTGCTTCACTTTGAGGGTTTGCCACAGGGGTCAACAGCCACGGCCTAATTCCGTATCCTGAGTCACCTATAATCCATCGTGCACAAATATGAAACAATTAGTGTTAACATTATTACATACAAAATTTCCTAGAAAACCAAGAGTTGTTTGTTAACACATCATAATATGTACTCACCCACCAGCCAACCAGGTCCAAAATAGCCTTATTCGAAAGCATGGAAGACTGATGAGTTTCTCAGGATAGAGGAATCGTGACTGGAACCAGGGAATTTGGCTACCACATGCATAATCTTCATCGTGGCATCGCATACCACCTGTACATTCAGGGAATGGTAGTGCTTACGGTTGCGGTAAGCATGCTCACTCTGACTAGGCGGGATCAAAGCAACATGGGTGCAATTGATTGCACCCATCACACATGGTATCCCGGCTATGGTATAAAAGCCACTCCTGACTTCCAGCCACTCTGTGTGCTCTGTAGGAAAATGAATATAATTCCTAGCGCGTCTATTCAGTGCACATAGAAACTGGGTAAAGGCCCGCGAGAATGTAGATTGCGAGACCCCGCCCACTATGCCCACAGTTGTCTGGAATGATGCGGAAGCAAGATAATGTAATGAGTAAGCATTTTAACAAGCCCAGGGACTGCACGACCTCTGGCTGTCACAAAATCTAAATCTCCCCGTATCTCTTCATAAAGAGCTAAGATTGCTGCTGAACTCAAACGATAGCGACTTACAATCTCCTCCTCACTCATCCCATCTAACAGGGTTCTCTCCCTGTACAAACGAGGTTGAGGCACAACTTCTCTCCTCTCTCTTCTCCTCTCATCTCCTTGCCCTCTCCCTCTCCGTCTCCCTCTCCTGTCCGCGTGCCTGTCCCTGTCCCTGCCACTGTCCCTGCCTCTGTCCCTGTCCCTTCCTTGGCCTGTGACATCCTCTCCATCAGCAAGCCTCTCGTCCAATAGAATGTTCCTCCGTCTCATAAACATTCGCATCATTTTCAGGTCTGTAGCTGTGAATGTGCAGGTAATTGCCCTCCTTTAAATACCTATGTGATGATGTCAGGTGACTTGCTGAAGTCAAGGTGTTACATTAACATATCCAAGTAGTTCACTCCCAACGTGTATGCATTAGCAATTAAAATAATTATGTATGTGTGTTCACCAGGCAATCATGATATTTGAGAATGACGTAACGTTAAGCTTTGTACAAGCATTTATTGTCAAGTATTTCTGGAATGTGTAATGCATGTACCACTTCTGAACGCAACACTCAGTCATCTAATTAGGATACAACCATGACATTGACGTTGAGAAACTACGTTGCAACATATGTAATTTGGCATGTTATTGTCACCTGTTCACATGAAGTTATTGTAATGTGCATATGCATAATTTAAACGCATCAGGATAGTTGCTATTGATTCAGTTTCAATCGTGTAAAAATGAGTAACTATTATAGATGTGTGTATAAGTTAGCATGAAGTGATTGTAATGCATCGTGTACAATGTAAACATGCAATGTTATTGAGTGTCCAATTGCGGACCTCATGAAAAGAGGGAGGTCACAAAGTATATGTAAACATGAAAACAAACAGCTACATTTACATTTAATCATGCGTTACACATTACAAGCATTGTATAATGTATAGCAACATTACTATACGCTGGATGTGAAATGTGTTACATCATATAATAAATTGAAGCACACTTAAGTAACATGTTTGATATGATGTGACCTGTTCCTTTAAGAGTTTACTATAGGAGTTTCCCTTGACACATCATAACATTAAGACTAATGTGACACGCAAATCATCATAACATATAAAAGTACAATGTTATGCAAATAATAAACGTAAGGGGTGACACGATGAAGTGAATGACCTCGACACTGTAATGCCAAGCACATTTGTATTATGAGCAATAGAACGTAAACACTACTATAATGTTATAAGTCCCCGCTCCATTGACTCCATTGATGTAGAGATGAGGTTTTTTTTCTAAGTGCCGTCCCAGCAACCTTGCTGATCGTTCTCCCCTCCAACTTGCCAACTTTAGTTGGCGGGACCAATTGCCGATGAAATCTCCATTTCTGAGTGCCGATCAGCACCGATAAGCTGATCGGGGCTACTTGAATACAGCCGATTTCAAAAAGTGCCGAAAAGTGCCGATAAGTGGGTTATCGGCAGCCGCATGCCGATAAATTTTTATCGGCAAGAAAAACTGCCGATTTTGAGCACTTATCGGCGCTTACTGAATCTCAAATCCAATTTTGTCGGGAAAATGCCGATAAAAGCCTTATCGGCGCTTACTGCATGAGGCCCTTAGTAATCCACGACTCCAAGGGTGGTCTGAATGCGGTCCAAGGGCATCTGTCCGGTTATTAGTAAAGTTGGTTACTTTTAACAACCACAACGCCTGGGTATCACGTTTAACACGTGAGTGCAAACTTTATTGAAACTTCAACATTGACTACACTGTTGTGTTTGACAATATTGCACTATTTTGGTGTCTTCATTTATCTCTTCTATGTCCTGATGAAATTTGCGCACCTGCTATTCTTCATCGATTGCTGGTTGGATTTGGTCTGAGTCCTGTTTCGGGATCTGCACTTTCTAAGGACAGTATATCCATTTGTTTTCTTCTGTTAAAGTGGTGTTATTTGCGCTTAATTTCTTTTTATCACTTATTCCATGTAGTAACAAAGGAGGGAGAGGGAGTAGGGGGTATGATACCTTTTATTGGACCAACAAGTAGTTATGTTACAACCTTTTGGACCCCTCAGGGTCGTTGGGACCTGATGAAGGACCCTGAGAGGTTGGAAAGCTTGTAACATATCAACTACTTGTTGGTCCAATAAAATACGTCATACCCCCTACTCCCTCTCCCACTCCCTCCTTTGTTACTACATGGTTATTCTGCACATTCTATAAATGAAATACCCCTCAGGTTGTGGTGCCTGTCAGCCTGAGGCAGATGTGAACCACAGTGAAATCCAGTCCCTCCTCTTTCAATATACTTCACTTCATTTCTAAGGTAAGTTATTTGCATTCATCTATAACGCTTTACGTTTTAGGTTCGTACCTGTGGCATTACAATGTCTCCACTGAAGCATATACCATACACATACAAATGGGCCAATACGTATTCTAATATACACAACCTTTTTGTAGTTGGTTGAATTTAAAAGATGTTAACTTCTAAAGAACACATTGGTCCCATAAAACTGCTAGAACCCAAAAGCAGCATGGGGCTCCTTCCCTAAATAATATGACCCCCTAACTGCAACCAAATGAACATGACAGATGGTCTTCACTGGGGCTACTTTCAGCTATAACTCTGGAGGCTGTAAGTTTTCAAAATATTATGGTATCAGAAACCAACTTACGCCTTCATTTCATTTCTTGTGTGCTTGTGCACAGCAAGCGATGTGATACCATCAGATGACTAAATCTTTTGATTGTAATGACGCTCTTGCAGTCTTGCAGGCCAATAAATAGAATATTAGCATTTGGTGTACATGTTTATCCTAAATAAGGAGAGTTCTAAATATACCACACACAAAGACATTTTTTAATGTTTTTTTAATATTTTTAAATATTTCTAATACTTTTCTTAATATTTTGAATATTGCAATAATTGTATTTGGACGCCCATAATAAAATACAGGCTGTGTAATAATTTAACAATTATGTATAAAACTATGCTAAAAATATGTAATAAGACATGCCAAGAATGATATGGCTTAAATTGTATATATATGGACTACTGCTTTAATTGCATCTACCACTACAATTATCAGCGTTTTTTTATACCAGAGGGTGCGAAACAATACACTGATGTGGAGGATATAGAGTTTGGTAGACAAGTCCATATTATGAACTAACTATTGTATGCATAAGGATTGTGTATCAAGTATTTTAAATCACAATGTAGAACTTTTAATATTATTTTGTGCTTGTACCATGTATCAATCAAGATTACAGATTTTATAAGAAACTCCAACATTAGAGGAACTCTGAGTGATTATCACGATGGGTGGAAATTGTATCAGAACAAATGTAGGTATAATCTCTGATTAATTGAACACCATACTTATGAAGGGTATAAAAGTCACGTCCACTACACGATCCCAACAGGAACCTGACGAAGCATCACAGTACGCGAAACGCGTAGTTCCAAGCTGGGACGTGTAGCTTATTGTCCGTTGATGGCCACCGTAGCTTCCCTAAGCGCTTCGCTCACAGTCCTGTCGACCGGACGCGGGAATACACTGTGCTGAGATGCTGAGAGTGGCTGCGTATACCGGAGATGAGTTTTCTACATGCGAGTAACTTCATACTCTCATTTTTAATCAATAAAACGGCAAAACTTGACATCTTCCCTGCGGCTGTCTCTCTTCCTTACTGGGTCTATCGCGAGGATGCTGGGCGTCTGCGTAAACACCGCACAGGGATACAGAGTATCAGCCACTGACGGAAGGTGGCACAACAATGCATAAAGAACCCACCGATGTGAGCCATTCTCACACACGGCCGTGTGAGTACAGTATTTATATATATATATTTTTTAATCACCACCCCCCCACCAATCGAGCTCATTTATCTTGAAAAGTATATTATTACTACTAATCACTGTTCATTTCCCCTTTGCGCTCACCACCCTTTATCGCTCTTGCGTGAACTTGGGGTATTTGAAGGAGTTACCCATGGACAGTGCTGCATGTGATTTGAACTCCTTGTCCAAGGTGCCAAGGGAAATGGTTACCTCCGGGTTTCAAAGAGAGAAACGTGACCTGTTTCTTATTTGGTCTGTGGCCCCCATTTAATATGCTTAGAAGCCACTACTCCATGTCAAGGAAGACTCATTTACATTCTGATAAATGGAGCTCGTGGCCTTCTCTGACATGGAGAAGCAG
>CM071575.1:34443814-34516314 GCA_036426205.1 Ascaphus truei | reverse complement strand
AGTCTGCTTACAAAAAAAAATAATCACATAAATAAAACGATTGAACGGAATACTGATGGGTGCAGGTACTTCGGAACATCAGACACGGTTTTCTGGTGAAACCATTTCAAAATCGGTCGTCACATTAAAATACCAGCAGGATCAGCACTGACACACACACACACACACTGACACACACTGACACACACTTTCACTCTGGAAATAAACACTTTAAAACAAGGAAGGCAAATATTCACACACACACACACACACACACACACACACACACACACACAACACCACATTAGTTATTCTGAGTTTACAAAATCAAACATGATCGATAGTGGTCAATTATCCAACTTAAACCCTTCTCCCCCCCCTCTCACATACTCCCCATTCACCTGTCAGTCTTAGGGGGAATTGGGGGGGGGGGGGGGGACATAATACTGCCGGGCTGCAATAGTTTACAGTACTGGAATACTTTTTTAAGATATATAATTATGAAACATTTACATTTGAATCACCACTGTGCTGCTGTCCATTCTGTGATGTTTGTACTGGTGCAAGCAGTTCCTGAGCTCAGAGATCTTGTAGCCCTCTGGCCCTCTGCCCCCCTGGTATACCACCTTCCCCTCCAGGAGGATGTAAAGTCTCTCAAAGTAAGCACCGTAGGCTGCGTTAGACGCGTTATTCATAGTGTCCACCACCACCCTGCACCCTGGCACACATTGCGTCATGAGCTGAGCCGCTGCCAGCCGGTCCTGGAGGCACTGGTGTTTGGGGATTTGATAGGACGCGTCTGTGCTCACCCAGCCATCCGAAGGGTGGGCTTCTTCTATGTAGACGAGCAGGAAATCTGCAATGTCAAAGTGCAGGGCTGCCAGGCGCTGGTAAGCCTGCAGACGAGCCATGAAGGGTGGTCAGGTGCAGCTCCCAAAATTCACTACCAGGGGTCTCCTGCGCTTGGAGAAGTCCAGGATCCGGCACAGCTGCTGCCCCTCCAGCGTGACCACCTCGGTGTTGGGAGCCGGGGAACCCAGGTGGGCTGACTTGAAGTAGTCCAGTTTCTGACCGTGCCACACAGCCTTGAGGGACTCCAGGGAGAACATGCGGTTGGCGTCAGAGACGCAGACTGGGGGGTCATCCAGGTCTACGCTTTCCCCCTGCCCCTCCTCCCCCTCCTCTTTCATTCGGAGCAGGATCCTGCTTCTGATGCACTGGAAATCCAGCAGCCAGAGCATCAGGGCTGTGAGGAGGAAGCGGGGTAGCAGCAGGCAGCAGGCTGCCACCTGTTTGAGAAGTTTGCTGCTGTGGGTGCCTGCAGAGTGCAGCATGGTGCCTGGCGCGCAATGTCCGGGTCCCGCACCTCCTTAGGGGGGGACTCCCAGGCTCATCTGAGATCCCGCTTCTCCTTTTTTCCCCATTTTATAGCCACAGATTTAAATGAAAGGATGACTCCACCTCCGGACAGCACCGCCTCTTTGTACTTGAGCTTTGGGGATTACCTACCCCTCCACTCCACTCCAAATGACCTACAAATAAACGAAAGGGGGGGGGGAGGGAGGCAAAGGATAAATGTACCCCACTTCCCCACTACCCCTCTCTACAGATAACCGTAGTGCTGAAGGTCAGAGTTCCACACAGGACATGAGACCCTACAAACAAGACCTCAACCACCACTAATGTCACCCACCACACCCACAAGAATAGATCGCATGACATATATTCCAAGTGCAACTTTGCCAAGTGCTTGGCTTATTATCCTTGGTTTATTTTTTTAATATATATTTTTTAAATGGTAATTTCTGAATGTAATCGGATCATTGTTTCCTTCTGATCTGCATTTGCAGGGCTGGTCACAACACGTCCCCTTTTGACTTGTCATGAAATCACATCGGAATCCCCTGATATGGCTGTGCCACATTGGGCTGGCCCAGCCCCTCATGCTGCAACAGGGAGTCATATTCTCCGCACCAGGACACGTTACATAATTAGGGATACGAGGGTCCGTGGGAAACGTGCTTCTCTTTAAAGGTCCCGATCTTATCTCTTGCCTTCCTTGGCGACCGATTTGCAAACACGTCTGCCCCGGGCACGCTTATCTGCTTAACCCTGGTGTTCTTGGAAAGGTTACAAAAAGGGATCGAGACGTGGCTGCACGTACAGTAGTAACCCATGTGTTCTGGCAGATAAGAGAAATGAAGCCTGGTTACTGTGCGTTCACTGGGAAGTGTCATATTAAAGGAGCCAACCTGTTGCGCGCGAGAAATAGTCAGGACGAGTTTCTCGTGTGACCACTAGGGGTAGCTGTTGGCTGATCCTTGCTTTGCAAATCTAACCATATTTTAATGTAAACTAATATTAGTTTCTCTCTCTCCAACAAGCTGCTTAGAGTACATAAATTGTTGGGCTGCACTGTTACATAATTGGCATAGTTTTCAATTTAGTAGCAATCGATATTTTTCATCTCTCTGGAATATTCAAAAGCTGTATGCAAACCCTGATACACCCTCTCTAGGACAATTAAGAAAGCAGATTACCATCTGTCAATGGAAGGGCTATAAGAGGTCATTACCTAGGCATAACCCCATCAGGATAGGGCTCAGCACAGAGCACTGACACAGGGCTCAGTGTCGCTTTATACAATTTTATTTTGACAACATGTAGAATGATGGGTATTTTTAAATTAAGCGAATGATAAAGGTTGGTGTAAGTACACTGACTCTGAACCCATTAAAATATAAGACATTATTATAATAATATGGGCACTAATGGAGCAGTCTTACTTAGTAATTCCAGTGATATTTATTTTTTATTTGCATATGGCAACCACATAATATCTGTTGTGGTGTTTATTGTGCTAAGCTAAGTCTGGGGAATGCATTTTGAAAATATTAAAACCATGGTTGCATTGCTGACTTGTATTGTATTGTATGTCTTTATTTATATAGCACCATAAATGTACATAGCGCTTCACAGTAGTAATACATATCATATAAATAACAAATAATATAAATAACAGATCATGGGAATAAGTGCTACAGACATACTGTAAAAGTAACATTAAGGAAGGAGTCCCTGCTCTGAGGAGCTTACAATCTAATTGGTAGGTAGGGAGAACGTACAGAGACAGTAGGAGGGAATTCTAGTAAGCGCGTCTGCAGGGGGCCAAGCTTTATGTATCATGTGTCCATAATTATCCAGTGCTATTCATATGCTTCTTTAAGCAGATGTGTCTTAAGGTGAGTCTTAAAGGTGGATAGCGAGGGGGATAGTCGGGTATTGAGGGGAAGGGCATTCCAGAGGTGTGGGGCAGAAAGTGAGAAAGGTTTAAGGCAGGAGAGAGCTTTAGATACAAAAGGGGTAGAAAGAAGACATCCTTGAGAAGAACGCAAGAGTCGGGATGGTGCATAGCGAGAAATTAGGGCTGAGATGTAAGGAGGGGCAGAAGAATGTAAAGCTTTAAAAGTGAGCAGGAGAATTGAGTGTGAGATACGGGATTTAATCGGAAGCCAGGAGAGGGATTTCAGGAGGGGAGATGCGGAGACAGATTTAGGAAAGAGTAGAGTGATTCTGGCAGCAGCGTTTAGGATAGATTGTAGGGGAGACAGGTGAGAGGCAGGAAGGCTGGACAGCAGGAGGTTGCAGTAATCGAGACGTGAGAGAATGAGGGCCTGAGTCAGAGTTTTAGCAGTTGAGTAACAGAGGAAAGGGTGTATCTTTGTGATATTGCGGAGGAAAAAGCGACAAGTTTTAGAAACGTTTTGAATATGAGAGGAGAATGAGAGAGAGGAATCAAGTGTAACCCCTAGGCAGCGTGCTTGGGCTACTGGGTGAATGATCGTATTTCCAATAGCAATGTGGAAGGAGGTAGTAGGGCCAGGTTTGGGAGGAAGTATAAGGAGCTCTGTTTTTGCCATGTTAAGTTTCAGTCGGCGGATGGCCATCCAGGATGATATTCCAGAGAGGCATTCAGAAACTTTGGTCTGTATAGCAGGTGTAAGGTCAGGGGTTGAAAGGTAAATTTGTGTGTCGTCAGCATAGAGGTGATATTTAAACCCAAAAGATGTGATTAGGTCACCTAGAGAGAGTGTGTAAAGAGAAAAGAGAAGGGGTCCCAGGACAGAGCCCTGGGGTACCCCCACAGAGAGATCAATAGAGGAGGAGGAGGTGTTGGCAAAAGAGACACTGAAAGTACGATGGGAGAGGTAAGAGGAGATCCAGGATAAAGCTTTATTCCGAGTACCAAGAGTATGGAGAATGTGAAGGAGAAGAGGGTGGTCCACAGTGTCGAATGCTGCAGAGAGGTTGAGTAATATGAGCTGAGTGTAATGACCTCTGTCTTTGGCAGCATGGAGGTCGTCAGTTATTTTACTGAGGGCTGTTTCAGTAGAGTGAGCAGTGCGGAAGCCAGATTGTAGAGGGTCTAGGAGAGAATAGGTGTTGAGAAAGTGTAGCAATCGAGAGAATACAAGACATTCAAGGAGTTTGGAGGCAAAAGGCAGGAGGGAGACAGGTCGATAGTTAGAATGACAGGTAGGGTCAAGCTTGCTGTTTTTGAGTAATGGTATAACGGTTGCATGCTTGAAGGAGGATGGAAAGGTACCAGAGTAGAGGGAAGAGTTAAAGATCTGTGTGAGCATAGGGATTATAGACTTCTTAACTTTATTAGAGAGAGAGAGAGAGAGAGAGAGAGAGAGAGAGAGAGAGAGAGAGAGAGAGAGAGAGAGAGAGAGAGAGAGAGAGGGAGAGAGGGAGGGAGGGAGGGAGAGAGGGATACATGTCTTTTCATGCAGCTGGTTGTGATCCAATGCAGATCATTCTTCCTGTAATTATACAGGTAAATAAGAATTTTAATCAGTTAGTGTTAGGACCTGCGATACCTGGTCATGCCTTGAAGTGGCTAGCAGGCTTATAATGCTTTGGCCAAAGGGTTAAACTAAATGACCCTTTTTTCAAGAGATAAATCTATAGGTATTTCACTGGGTATTTTTTGTCATATTGGATGTAGCTCTGTGCTCCCTTTGTGTTTTGTTTTTTGATATATATACACACACAAGTGACTGTGTGATACTCTGAGAGAAAAGAAACCCTACAGATAGCCCTCGAACTCCCAAACAGAGTGATTAATGTCAAATTTAAAACTTATACTTTAATGATCATAAATCTTAAATTAAAGGTGTTTAAAATAGACATATAATGGACGCACGCTATTAATCCTATGTCGGGTGTAATGTGACACACTGGATCAATAGTTATAAAAGTTAATTGAGGTTGATTGGATCAATTAACTCTAAGAGGATATGTAATTTCATCACATTTATCTTACCCATCAGCACCCTTCCCCCGTACTAATTATATCACATTCAAACTGAAGCGGGGCACTCTTATTGTGTCCTACACAGGTGACTGTGTCCAGGACTCTCAGCAAACAAAGTGGTAGTACAATCACTTCCCTCGTGCAGCGCTCATGTAGCCGGGTGCTCCACGCCCACGTAAAACCCCTCAAAGGGGTCATCTCAAAAAGAAAAACACACACAAGTTTGTACTGGGAGTAAGTATAAAAGTCATTTATCACAAAAAGAAAAGAGATAGGAGTCACTTACATGTGAGTTAAAATCACCGGGTGCCGGCAGCCATGTATTGCAGATGTATGGTTAGATAAATGTCAACAAATACGTTTGGGATAATGGCGCGCTAGAGTCCTGCCGTGTATTCAGGTGTAACAGCCTTCACAGGCCGCCGGCGTTCCCATAAGATAGACGCAAAAACCCTGTGACCTCACCATCTTATGGGGACGCCAGCGGCCCATAGAGGCTACCCAGGGATTGTAACTCATATGTAAGTGACTACTATGTCCTTTCTTTTGTGATAAATTACTTTTATTATATATATATATATATATTTTTATAGAGAGAGAGAGAGAGAGAGAGAGAGAGAGAGAGAGAGAGAGAGAGACAGCACACACTGCCTGTGCTGCAAAGCCTTATTCAAGGCTATTGGGACTGTGTAGTTCACTTTCAACCAAGGGAACTTCAGTGCTTGTGAACACAGTGTGTAACCTGAGAGGAGTTCCTGACATCACCAGTCTCTCTGGTGCAATCACAGAAAGGATTTTATCCTCACATGCCTGTTTATTTCAGCTACATTGTAAGTAGCCACTTTTCGTGCGCTTTATTCAAATGATAAAACGTACTTCACTATATTGGCATTTTTCTCTTTTATAGATCATATCTCGTCCTGAATTCTTATAAGGATATTCTACGTATTTATCCCACAGGTGTTAGACATTTAACCACCTGTTGTCTCTGATTTGCGCCTTTTGTATTTTGTCTTTATATATATTATAGAGAGAGAGAGAGGAAGGATAGAGAGAGAGAGAGAGAGAGAGAGAGAGAGAGAGAGAGAGAGAGAGAGAGAGAGAGAGAGAGAGAGAATATGGCAGCACACACTGAAAAAAGCCTTAGCAGAAGCAAGTGTGGTGCACGGTAAAGGGTAAATAGTTATAGGGGCCTGTGCAAATATCGCCCGCAAATATATATATTTTTAATTTACATTTTTTTACTAGTGTACATGAGCAGGGGGTCTCCGGAGCAGAACTGCATTGATTTGATGTTCGGGGACACCCTGTTTCCCAAGATACAGGCCCCGTTATGGGGTGCCGGTATCTCCTTTGAATTTGATTCCCTTGGTCATGTGACGCGGGACATTTCAATGCATAAGAGATACCGGCACCCCATAACGGGGCCTGTATCTCAGGTAGCAGGGTGTCCCCGAATCTCAAATCAACGCGGTTCAGCACAGGAGACACCCTGCTCCTGTACACTAATAATAAAAATTATATTAAAGGAGCTTCGTTACCTTAGCGGATATCCGCTAAGGCAATGAAGGTGTTAAGGCACAATAGTAGCTTTATTGAGGGCCGAGGGGGTGATTGAAGCAGGTACTTGGCCCTTCATTCACCCCCTCTGCCCCCAATATACATTACAATATGTACTAACCACCAAAACACAACCCACCCCCTGTGCCCCCACATAAACAATTTTTATTTATTTTAACACATGATTGATCCCAGAGGCCGGTGGGTGTCCTCAGGTGGTCCCTGCCTGTGTCTGTGGGCCCTTGGGTGGTCCTCACGAGTGTTTGTGGGTCTCCAGGTGTTCCCCACGGATGTCTGGGGCCCTTGAGTGGTTCCCACAGGTTCTTGGCGCCCTCGGGTGGTTCCCATGGGTGTCCAGGTCCCCATGTGGTCCCTCTGGGTATCTGGGGTCCTCAGGTGGTCCCCGTGTCTTCAATCCCATTGGCGCTAATACCATGTATTAGCTGATGGCTAATGTTTGATTTAATAATGGGCAAATGAGCTATTATCCATATCTGGATAATAGTTATTTTGCACATTACTGTACTGTATGTGTTTGGTAGGAGGGGGAGAGGTGTATTTATTGAAATGTATGCCATATTTATTTTATTTACAACAGGATTGGTAGCGCAGACCAGCGAGGACCCACGGGGACCACCCGGGACCCCGGACACCCATGGGGACCACCCAAGGACCCCTGGACACCCACTGGACCACCCAGGGACCCCTGGAAACCAACAGGGACCATCAGGGACACCCACGGGGACCACCCTAGGGCCCCAAGACACCCGTGGGAACCACCCGAGGACCCCCAGACACCCATGGGGCTGACCGAGGGACCACCAGACACCTTCAGGGACCACCCGGGGACATCGTTGGGGCCCCCGGACACCCACAGGGACCACATGAAGACCCACAAACACCCACGGGGACCACCCGAGGACCCCCCAGACATTCGCGGGGACCACCTAGGGACAACCCACCATGCCCCCAGACACCCATGGCAACCACCTGTGAACGTCCGCAGGCCTTTGGTATGAATCCTGTGTATAAAAAATATACATAACTATATATATATATATATATATATATATATGTATATATATATATATATATATATATATATGTATATGTGTTTGTGTGTGTGTGAGTAGGTGTGTTCTGTGTCAGCAGCCAATCCATATATCACTTTTAATACAGTTACTTCTGGATTAGGTCCTAATTGACAAACCTTCTCCTCAGGAAACCCCAGATACACCAGGTTTGAGGAATCACCAAGGGATTAACACGCATGAGAATGCATTTAGTCTGAACACCAATTAGTGTCCTTACATAGACATCTACTGTCATGAAGTGGTGGTCAGCAGGGGACTATTGTCCTGCCATAAACCGTTTAAGGACATTGGCCCAAGTTAATCTTTCAGGCACCTTAAAGCACATTTATTTTGATGCACCGTGGTGCCTCATGGATTAGCACAGTTTAGCCAATCTGGGCCATAATTCCTAAATACAGTACACATTGCTGGAATACTAACAGATAATTATGTAGTCTTCAGTGGGAGGCCTGTCCTTGTATTACATGTAAACCAACAGTAATGTTTCCTGAGCTGTTTAAAGAGGCAATCCAAACACTTAAAAAAATATATATGTTTTTGTTGAAACAGGATTGAAGCAGGGGATCTTTGGAGTTGAATCCCATTAAGTAATTAATGCTCTGGGGATCCACTGCTTCCAGAGATACTTACCTCCGTAGAGGGGGGCAGTCACCGCTCCACTCGGCTACCAGGGTTCACATTATGGCTGCGTTTCAAACCTCCAATAGGAAGCTGTGAAGTCATCAGGTTCGGATTCCTATTGGCCCATGTGACACAGGAGCTTTAAACCCCAGCTACTTAGCTGGAGCGGCTACCAGCGCCCCCTACGGAGGAGGTAAGTATCTCCGGAACCTGGGGTGTCCCCGGAGCTTAACTGAATGGGGTTCTGCTCTGAAGACCCCCCCCTGTTTCAATCCTGTGTAAAATGTAAATAAATGTTAATAAAAGCAATTGGATTGCTCCTTTAAATGATGACTTTACAATCTATAAATTATAGTCTGCCGACCTGTGCCAAACGGGTTGAGCAAATATATTGAGAAATGTGCATGTTGGGGAAAAAAAAGTGTCTGAAAGTTTGGGGAAATAATTGTCAAAACTGTAAAATCCTGTATCACACTCTTTTTATTTATTTTTTATAACATAAGAGCATTTCCCCAGCATTTTATAACTTCATCAATGGCCTTGTGAAAACCACCAATGTTTATAAAAGTCATACATTTTTTTTTTAAATTGTGCAACTTTATTGGAAAATGACTAAGTAAAAATATTAGCAATTTTGTTGCATATTTTAAATTTTTTGAGGTTTAAAAATTCCACACATTGCAAATGTGCACAAATGTTTTGCACATTTCTCGTTTCAAGTCTAATACATTCATAAATACGTATTCATTTAATGCTTACTTGCTTCTACCAAGTTTCTCTAATTTATGAATATTATATTGTAGGCAGTAAAAAAAAAAAAAAACAAATCCCACATAACCTACGATCTTTTACAGGATACGTGCACATTGCAGGAAATGTAGTCAAGAAACTCTACAAAAACACATTTATATAATGTGTTCTTATGCTTCTTGTCCCATGTGGACTAATTTGTTCAGGTTTAGTCAATTTTTCCTGGAGATTAAACTCTGCAACACATTTCTTTGGTCTGCTGGTGTCCCTTAAACTGTATGTTTAAACCGTGTACAGCCACCGAGCCTCTATCATTCCCATATCATCGATTCTTATGTGCCCTAAGCAGGCAGCTCATATAGCAATATGGCTTAAGTCTGTAAAAATAAGAGTTACATCCCTAAGTCTTATTAATAGGGGTTTCCCTCTGATTTGTGGATATACTTTGCTTATGACAAGAGTCCCCAACTTTGTGTTCGCCTATGGTCAAAATACATATTATTTATTACATCCTACTAGAGAGCCTCTTCAAATACAATGCATTTTTATCTGATCATTTTTAGCAAGCGTTCTCAACTCCAGTCCTTAAGACGCCCTAACAGGCCAGGTTTTAAGTATATCCCTGCTTCAGCAAAGGTGGCTCAATCAGTGGCTCAGTCACTTAAAAATAAATCGTAAGATGGTATTTGTCTAATAGTGTCCCCATTTATGCTGTATTATTGATTTATTTCTCTCCCTATTTTTTTTTCTCTCTCTCCCTAATTCTCTCTCCCCTCCCTGTCCCCATTCTCTCTCTCCCCATCCCTTCATTCTCCCCCATTTTCTATCTCACCCCCCCATTTTCTTCTCTCTCCCCCCTTACCTCTCTCTCTCCCTCGCCCCCTTTCTCTTCCCCACCCGTCATTCTTCCTCTCTCCCCCCATTCTCTCCCTCCCTTTTCTCTCTCTCCGTCCCCATTCTCTCTCCCCACCCTACCCTTATCGCATGTGCAAACCGTGCGGGAAAGGCTATTTTTAGACACTATTTCATTCGGCTCGGCAAATCCTTGCGATATGGCCCAAATGTCTCAATCTCGCATATGAGCCAGTTTGTTGGTATTTTAGTATTTCCATTAAATCCAACCTGAAGGCTGGCCAGGTTGCTTCAATAGATGGGAGATGAGCTGTTTTAGCTCTGTCTGGCAGGGACTCCCTAATGAGTTGAATTACCTTTTTCATGCGAACATTAGTGGTCAATAATGCCTGTCAATAATGGCTGGAAGAGTTGAAGGGCCAATGTGAAGCTGAAGCCTTTAGCTCAACCAGGATATTAGTAGCCAATAATGCGCTTTTTCTATGTGGATTTATAATAATATAATAGTTGAAATCAGGGGTGGCCAACTCCAGTCCTCAAAAGCTGCCAACAGGTCAGGTTTTCAGGATATTCCTGCTTCAGCACAGGTGGCTCAATCAAGTGCTCAATCAGGGATATCCTTAAAACCTGACCTGTTGGTAGCTTTTGAGGGTTGGAGTTGGCGACCCCTGGTTTAAATGTATGTGCGGTAGGATTTGTTGTAACAATAAAAATAAATCCCTGTTCTGTAGAATTTACAATGTAATTTTGGTGGCACAGGGGGACACAATGAATTGCCCCGCGGTCACAAGGAGCTGACACTGGAATTTGAACCAGCTCCCCCTTCTTCAGAGGCAATATCATTTGTGTGTCTCTCTCTGTGTTTGTCTCTCTCTCTGTCCCTCTCTCTCTCTGTCTCTCAGTCTCCGTGTCTCAGTGTGTGTGTGTGTGTGTCTTTCTCTCTCTCTCTGTCTCTCTGTCTCTCTCTCTGTCTCTCTGTGTCCTGGGCCCAGCTCTCACTGTAAGACCCCCACCCACGTGCCTGATGGAGCCAAAAGTTGAGCCCAACTTCTGCATCCGCCCACAAGATTAGTGCAGCACCGTAGGCCTCACCCTATAGGTAATATGCGTGTGTTGTGGGAGGGGATTGAGGCAGTGGGATTCAGTGAGAGTAGTTGGGCATTGAGGGGGCAATGTACATTACATACATTACAATGTATCATTATCATGGTATTTAACATTTGGAATTGTTTCTTTTGTTCTTTTTCAATATCTCCTTCTAGCCGCTCTCTGTAATAGAGTCTAAACTCTGCTATGCCTGAAAAAAGACAATAGCACTTATTCAACCGAGTGCCAGAAAAGATCGCAGAAACAACAGTTTCTAAAGAGAAAACCAAGATTAACTTTGGTTTTTAGGTGAACGTTTTAATTATCTGTCACATCTCTGGGTGCCTAATGTTTGTGAAATCAGAGTAAATTGGCTCTGGTTTATAACTTAACCATTTAAACATTGAATATGTCAACCAAAGAGGTCAGGTAGAGATTAAAATGCTAAGTGACAGAATAAGAAAATACCAAGAAAACCAACTAAGAAAATACCAAGAATCGTTTAGTTGTGCAAACTCAGATCAATGATTTAATGGCTCTGGCCTTGGGTAACAGGTGTGTGAAATCAGGAAGCTTGAAGAACTTCAGGACATTTACAACTGATTTCCCAAATGATAAAAGCACTAAAACGGAACCGAAAAAGAAAGCTTTCAGTGGTGTCACGCTATGTAAATCTAGTTATCTGAATGAAATGCGAGGAGGGTTACCTGTACACACCGCTTGCTATTGAAATGTAACTACTGCATCACAAAGGGAATTTTGGACAAATGATCTAATAACAGGAAGGCATTGATCGGGCTCTTGTAAAGTTGAAAAATAAAATTTCTTTATTGAATTTGACATATTCCTCCTACGCGTTTTGGTCGCATCTGGGACCGAAACGCGTAGGAAGAACATGTAAAATTCAATACAAAAACGTTTTTTTTCAACTCTACGAGAGCCCGATGCCTTCCTGCTATTGAATCTATTCACACAACGGGATCAATCACAGGATCAGACCCCTGACAGCGATTGGTGCAGCACTATTTATTTGTTCCGTTACCATGAGTAGTAAAGTAATGCAAGCTCTAAAATGCCCTTTTCCCCCCCTAAGAACAAATGATCTAGCCATTGCAATGGCCTAATTCTATTTAATTATAATCCTACAATATTCTTTAGATATTATTTTAAAGCATAGGTTTAGGGGTAATGTAAGGTCATTTTAGAATGTTTGTGAATTCTGCCTCCCACCCCTCTAAACGCTTTTGAATAGGATTGCGGGGTAACAAATATTACTTACTTTTAAATCCAAGTACCCTTTTGGACTCATGGGGTTCCCTTGAAGCTTCAGCTAGCATTAAACATATTGTACAGCCAAGAGAAAATTTGCAACCTACTCCTATCCTAATGGTACAAAACCACGAAACAAGCTCAGTGTGCGCAGTCAGAAATCATAACACAGATGTCTATAAATGGTTTCAGAATCTTCATGTCCTTTGAACCAAGCATTAGGGAAATCCCTGTTTAAAAAGGATGTACTTGCACTGCTTCTTTTCCATGTCCACATTCAGAAGCATGTTCCTTTTTACAACTTAAACACAACATGAAGTTTGAAAGACCTGGAACAGGCTTGGGGGATTCGCGTGAGGCATCTGGATAAACTCTACAGTCTATACATTCGGTGAATGGTTTTCTTGGCAATTTAATCACAATCGCATTATATTAAATAATTTAGAATGACATTTTGGAAATCTGAAATGCGTTTCTTTCAGATTTGGGTAATTTATAAACCCTAATTCCCCGGGAAGCCCCTTGAAGTTTCCTCTCCTCTTTGACCTCACAACTTCATATCCCGTTCCTCTTGTGTGTTATAGTTGGTTTCTTGTCAAGTTTCATGGCATATAAAAATAGACTGTTTTGGCTCTTTCTCGCACATGGAAGATGTTTTGACAATGGTAAATTATACAACTAAGGATTAGCATGTAATTTGTTGCTGGCTCCAAAGTATGTTTTTTTTTTAAGACTGCAATAAATAGTTTTTTTTTTTTTCGTTTGCACATAAAATAGTAATGTAGACTCTTGATTTTAGATAAATATAGATGCTAGTATGGAATCATTTTTTTTCAGTGGTAGTTTTCACAGTTTACAATGAATATAAAAACTGCTAAGTACTCCAGAGTTTTCTTTGGGCGTAATAAAGAAACATGAATCTCATCCCAATTTTTCTGCTGGACATGGATGGAAAAATGATATTTGAATCATGCAATGTTTTCCTATATAAAGGGATAGCTGCAGAATTGAATTCTAATATTTCGACCTTCAGATTTTTATATTGATGAATGCAACAGCCGTCTTGATTTTCTGCATGGGCAGAATATTTTTTTTTGGTACCAAGGACAACCAGGATTGGTTTAGTTAATATGTGTTTGTTTGAAATATCACACAGATTGGAATATCAGCATCATGCTCGGCATTGAAAAGAGACATTGCAATATGTCATATATAAATAGATACAAGATAACATGCAGTCTCCTAACCATTTCCCATGTGTACAGTGTCTGCACATTTATTGTAGAAAATTGAGCTCCTTGTGACATTAAAATACTGTATGATATTTTTGTGGAAGGTGCAACCTAATCGTTTTGTCAATTTATGAAAAGTAAATTACATTAGGTAATGACGGAATTATGTATCCATCCATTGCTTGGTTTCCTACATGTGTATTTATTATTGTTCATTTAATAAAGCGTGTAATGGGCGCATTAGGGGATATCATGTGTGTGCAGTTAGCATTGTTTGAGTTCTAGTAAAGTAAACAAGAACGAAACAATAGAAATAATAAAAATAATCTTATGTGTGTCAATATAAATGTACGCATGGTATGCCTACCTATTACATGGTTTATTTCAATACATATTACATGCTAGGATGTACAGCAATGGTATTCAACTCCAGTCCTCAAGACCCCCAACAGGTCCGGTTTTAAGGATATCCCAGCTTCAAGTGAATCTTTTCAGTTAATTACAGTTCTTGAGTATGTCCAGTTTTGTCATCACAATTAAGGAAATGTGGTACAATACACAGTTAAACAATAACGCGACACAATACATACTGTACACAGAAACACACATCTAAATGTATATATACTTAGACTGTAAGCTCTTAGGGGCATGGACTCCTTTTTCCCAATGTTACTTTTATGTCTCAAGTGCTTATTCCCATTATGTGTTATATTATGGTCACGTGTATTACTGCTGTGAAGCGCTGTGTACATAGATGGCGCTATATAAATGAAAATATACTTACATACATATATATGGAAGAGTGCAACTTTGAGACGGAGTGCATATTGCTGCTTATGTCTTCAAATTAAGAGTATCACTTAAGCCACTTGCAGATCTGTTACAGATTATTTGCTGTGTTAAAACCTATGTGAGCCAGGGGACCTGGCCCGTGTTTTAATCAGGCATGATGCCTTTTGCACAACCCGTCTCTTGCTTGGTCTGACAAATACAAGCTGTTCAGAAAGCCGACCTGTTTGTATGGGAACTAATGACCTACAGTATGCTAAGTGTTCTATGCATTCAAATTCCAGCAGTAGCAGGTAATGTAGATACAACATTTGTAAACCCATCTTTAACCCTTATTTAGGCAAACATAAGTTTATGAGACTGGTTTAAAATCAGTGGTTTATGCCAAAACGTGGACCATGTGATTTCTGTTACTTTTTAACAAGTTTCCACAATTTGTTACAAAGTTAAGGTTTACCATGTGTTTCTGACAACCATGAGTGGAAAAGCCAGTGCATTTCTTTACTTTTTGTGTTGCTTTTTATGGGGGGTGAATGTTGACAATTAATTCATCACTATGCCAAAATTCACATTATTTGTATTTATAGGGTAATATTGGGTGTCAGCCGTTTGCTGATGTTACAGATGTTTCCACTTACCCTTCCTTATAGATTGTAAGCTCCTTGGTGCAGGGCCTGCCTTCCCTACTGCAACAATGTATGTTATTGTTTGTTATTTTACTGTTTTTCGTCCTCCAGCCCTATTTCACTGTGCCATGAAATATGTTAGCGCATTATAAATATATGATAACAATAATATATGTCTACCCCAAATGTAGCCATTTTGTCATTACATAATTTTTAGGGTTCTTTTACATGTTAAGGAGCTGGATCCTGAACACTATTAAACAGTCACGTGTATAATTAGGTGTGGCATTCTTACACACGTTTTGTGTCTTTTTATATCCTTCAATATTTAACATGGTCTCTACTGTAGTATGGCTTACAAACACAATTTTATAATGGTATTAAACACATTCTACTTACTAAAGCCATCTGATTTACAGAGAGGTGTTACAGGAGTGAGTGCTTTCTTCTAGTGCATGGATGATGAACCTTGCTAACTGGAAATGATGCTTCAGGTTGACACTTTAAAAAAAAAAAAAAAAAAAAAGAAAAGATTATTATTGCCCAACAATGTGTTACAACCTTTTCTTCTCCTCCTCTGCTGTATTGAGCCTTGATGTGGATACACCACTTCCAGAGGAGAGTTTTTGCCATCTCCTTTTTGGCATGTCTTTGTCTGGCAGACAAACTTAGTACATTAGGATATTGTATAAAACTGGCCGCAGTGAGTAAGTACACAGGCCTGTATGCAATTTACCGCAGCTGAAAGTTGGCATAGCAATAGATGTCAGTACAAAATGTCCTTAACTTAGTTTCAACCGCCTTCTCCAGCACACCACCAAAAACTTGCACTGTCTCAGAGCCCGGACAGGGAGCTTTTTCCACGTCCATGCTCTTTGATATCAAATTGCAACAATGGGCTAAACTTTGTTCGTGTTCCCTATCTGTTTTGGCAAGTGTGAGTTTGTCAACTTGGAAAGAAGGAGCTGCAGAATTCACAGGAACAGCCCCACACTCTAATATTTCCTGTCTCCTGTTTGTCGTTCTTGCTGATGGTTCAAGCTGGATTAAGTGCTGGCATGTTAGAAACGTGACTAAGATTTTGTTTGGCGAGTGCGCATCTTATCATTGAATATCTATACAAAAAAAGAAGTGAGATGTAATTGAAAGTTTATCCGTGTACATTTCCGCACAATCGTTATGCGGCGACAGAATATAACTTTGTGTAACTATTTCTGCTTATGTAGGAAAAACGTCAAGGTTTTGCCGGCTCCGTTAAATGATAACAAATACTGTATAATGCATTTGAAGAAAATCAAGATTCCGTATTTCCTGCATCGTACCGCTGCTCACTTTCCCTGTCGAAGCCTTTTTGTTCCACACTACTTACTTAGCTACTTTGATCTCAGATGGTAATGTGCTGCGATGCTGCTTTCCAATTGCCTTTTAATCACAGAGAATGAGACATGCTTTTGGGCGGTGAAGTGCTAATACCTGGGTGGTCAACTGTAGTCCTCAAGGGGCACCAACAGGTCAGATTTTCAGGATATCCTGTCAAAGACTGAGCCACTGATTGAGCCACCTGTGCTGAAGCAGGGATATCCTGAAAATCTGACCTGTTGGTGGCCCTTGAGGACTGGAGTTTGTCACCTGTGTTCTAGCAGGTAAAGTGCCCGTGGTCACATGAGCTGGCAAACTGGGTTTTGCCATTACAGGAACCACTGACCACTAAACCGCCACGACTTCCTTCTATCAAAGGAGTACATTGGAAACACTTCGGGACAGATTCACAGATCTCCATGAAATCGTGGCTCATAAAGTGACATCACCTAAAACAGTAACACATGTTATTTTCCCAGCTTCATGCGTAGCCACAAAGCTAACTCTATGCAAACACAACGGCCAGTCTATAGCTCATGAGCACAGGCTTAAAGTCGCATTGTTGTACTGCAAAGTTGCTTGCAGAAAACACAACCTCCAATGTATTTTAACCTTACTCCCATCCAGGCCCTGAAATATTTGTTTAAGTAAAGTAAAAAAAAAAAAAGGCGAGGGAAGCTGGAGATACGCTTTGCTAGTTAACTCATACTTAACTGTGCCGTTGCACCCTGTACAAGCCCTATTCCAGGGTCTGGATGTGAGTAACGCCAAGTTTAGGTATGACCTAACTAATGCAACATCAAAGGAGCAAACCAAGTGCCTTTTTAAAAAAAACATTTTTTTACAGAAGTTTGGAGCAGGGGGCCTCCGGTGCTAGACCCCATGAATTTCAGCTCCGGGAACTCCCTGCTTCCAGAGATTCTTACCTCTGTAGGGGGTGCCAGTAGCCGCTCTGGTTGAGGAAGCTGGGGTTTAAAGTTTAAAGCTCCCGCGTCACGTGGGCCAATAGGAATCCAGGGAAAAGAGTAGGGGAGCGCAAGATAGTATAGAAAACAGAGATAATACACTGATTAGTAGGTAAAGTAGCTTACACAACAGATAAACAGCTCAGATCAAACACACAGTAATAGCACAGTGGTATATGGTATACCACCGAGTATCTTTCGATCAATAGGAATCCAGACCTGATGTCACAGCTTCCAATTGGCTCGCAGGGTGTGGGAGCTTTGAAACGTCGCCATAATGCTCCTCAGTATAAAACTAAGCAGCCAATGTGGACCTGAATTTTTTCAATCTAAGCTCCTACGACTTGGTGCCTCAGCTATTGCCAAACCGCTTGCTTCCCTAGTCAACTCTATTCTGTCTGCAGGCCATATCCCCAAGACCTGGAAAGCTGCCAGAGTTTTCCTTATCTTCAAAAGTGGGGACAAAAACACGGTCTCAAACTACAGGCCAATCTCTCTTCTCCCAATACTATCCAAAGTCATGGAAAAATGTGTCCACTCCCAATTAAGCGATAACTACAGTATACCAAGACAAGTTTCCCTAGCCAATTCCAATCTGGCTTTCACCCCAAACACTCCACGGTAACTACCCTCCTAAAAGTTTGCAATGAAATCCAGTGTGGAATGGAACTGGGACAACTCAGTGGTGCAATATTCCTAGATTTTGCAAAGGCTTTTGATACTGTTGATCATGCTTTCTTGCTAAACAAACTCCAGTGCTCTGGAATAGGGAAGCATGCTTTAGGCTGAGTCCATGCTCCCTGCTTGCTCGCTGAGGCGCGCTGAGGCTCAGGGAAAACGGGTGCTTTCCCTGGCCTTGCGGTTGCTTACCGCACGCGCCGCAGCGGGCCGTCAGGGGGCGGGCCTGGGGCGGGCGCGTCACTGGCCGGGGCGGGCCAGGGATGTCACGGAGCTGGTTCGCCCTCATTGGGCGAACCACTCACGTGACCGGCCTGTCGCGCCGGCAAGTGGGGGAATTTTAAATTCCCCTAAGACCTGTGCTTCCGCAAGCGCGCGGAAGCGCAGGTGAGCCCCTACTAAAGCCGCTCTAATTGCGGCTGTAGGGGCTCAGTGCTGAGCGGGAGCGCGCGTCAGCACGCTTCCGCCAGCAAACAGTAAACATGGCCGAGGCCTAAAACTGGTTTAATTTCTACCTATCAGGAAGATCCCAACATGTGTCTATCTAAGGCTCTAACTCTGATCCCTTGGATATCACCTGCGGTGTCCCGCATGGCTCTGTTCTGGGGCCCCTACTCTTCTCAGTGTTCATCCATGATCTTCCTATAGCTTGTAAGGGAGCTTCAATACACATGTATGCAGATGACACAATGTTATATGCACACAGCCCTAGCCTCTCCGACCTTGAACACATACTTCAATCTGACTTTTTGAGACTTGAAAATGGGATTTCCCAAAGCAAACTGTTTTTAAACACTGACAAGACTGTAACAATGGTATGTGGGAACAAGACTACATTGTTAAAGCTTCCAATGAATGAGCTCCAGATCTGAATCAACGCTAATACCATTCTAGCCCCTGTGACTAGTTTTAAATACTTGGGCATATGGTTTGACTCCCATTTAACGTTTGGGTTGCACATTGATACCTTGACATCTAAAACCTATGCCAAACTATGTGTACTTTACCGGAAATACTCCCTAAGGCCGTGATTATACCAGAAATTGCCAACGACGCTGCTTGGTGCTACGCCGCACAGCTTCAAAACAAAACAATCAAATGCAATGAAAGCGCACATACCAATCGCGACGGTAGCACTGCGACGTACTGGAAAGCTTCTGTCTCTTGAAGAGATTTGAGATTATGTTTTTCACAAGCGACGGCCGCATCACGTGATTGTTTAAGATGCACTGTGATTGGCCTTGTCAAACTAGGAAGTGATGAACTGGTCATTTCTCCTCTGCAGTAGTGCTTCAAATCGCTTTTGCATGTGCACGTGTAGCGTCGCTACGATGACATCACCGGATCTCTCTGCACCTCTGCAGTTTCTGGTATAATTGAGGCCTAAGTCTGCTGGTCAGAAAGCGTATCGCACAGCAGATGCTAATGCCAATTAAAGACTATGTGGACATACAGTAGTATTTGGCACGGCAGCCCACACCCACCTTAGCAAACTCGATACCCTCTACAGTTCAATATGCCGTTTTGTCATCCAATGCAACTACAATATACATCACTGCAAAATGCTCAAAGAACTAGATTGGTCATCACTTGAGTCTAGGTGCAAAGTTCACCTTTTGTAAGGAATCCGCTCCTGGCTTTGATTATAGCCTTGCAGACCTCTGCAGTTACAAGGGCTTCCTCTGGCAATCAATGGCACATGTGCTGCCTCCCATTGCAGCTTCTGCCCTGTGCTCCATTGGAGGAATGCTCACACACTCTCCCCCTGTGATTGGATCTCCGCCCTTTATATGTTGGGCTTTGGCTCTGAATCCGAGCCGAGCATAATCCTTCTCTGGATGTTACTGTCTCTGCCACAAGCCGTCTGGCTTGTCTCCTTGTGTACTAACCTCTCTAATTATCGTTAGTAGTTCCTGAGTTCCTGAGGCCTGTATTTCCTGGGTATCCTGAGGCCTGCTACTACTCTCCACGTAGAGGCCTGTGTTTCCTGAGTATCCTGAGGCCTGCTGCTACTCTCCACGCAGAAGCCTGTTCCTGACTCCTGTGCTGAAGCGTTGTTTAGCCAGCACAGATTCCTGGTACCTGCTGCATTCTCCCCTAGCAGAGGTTACCCTTCGTTTCCTGAAGCCTGCTGCTATTCTCCACGCAGAGGCCTGCTTTGGACTTCTGTGCTGAAGCGTTGGTTTTCCCAGATGCTGTCCTGCGGTGTACTTCGGCCAGCCTGCTGTCTCCCCCTGCTGAGACCGGCATCATGGGCCGAGCCCGCTCCTCGTGCACAGGCCACCCCCGCGCTCACGCTCCTAAGCTGAAGCGGGGAACTCCTGACTACCTGTTGCCGAACTCCTGCTTGAATACCGACGATGCTGCCTTCTCCAATCCTGACCCTGCTATGTACGACTACGAACTGCGCACTACGGATCAGTCTGCGCGGACTAAGGTCGGTGATTATATAACCCCACCTCAGCCCCGCTGTCCGGTCCCGGTTTGTGGCGAGCACAATAGTAACACCTTTCCTATCTTGCCTTCAAATACTTTCTGGGCAAGCTACCTGTCTATCTGAACAAGCTCCTCAACCCAACCACATGCAGCACTTATCATCTGAGATCTGACTCCAAAAGTCTGTTCATGGTCCCAAGGCTCAACAAAGTATCCGTCCGCTCCTCTTTCTCTTACCGTGCACCTCACAACTGGAACAATCTACCAGAGACTCTCACAACCACCACCAGTCTAAGTTCTTTCAAAACTAAAGCTGTCTCACATTTAATCTGGTCTATAACTGTTACAAACGCCTATAACATATTATTTCTTACTGTGCATGCTATGTCTTATATATAATGTATAACCTTGCTCATTTAATGTAACTATGTATTTGTAACCATGTATCTGTCATCTTAACTCTGTGCCCAGGACATACTTGAAAACGAGAGGTAACTCTCAGTGTATTACTTCCTGGTAAAACATTTTATAAATAAAATAAATAAATAATGTGAACCCTGATAGCTGAGCGTAGCGGATACCGGCACCCTCTATGGAGTATGGAGGTACGTTTCTAAGGAAGTAGGGGGTCAGCTTGCTACAGACACCCCCTGCTTCAAACCTGTGTTAAAAAATTTAAATAAATGGGGGAAAAAAGCGCTTGGATCGCCGCTTCAGGTCCAACATTAACCCTAACGGCCTTCAGTAGATATGCGCTGTTAGCGGGAACGTCTCTTTAGCATATAATTATAACTAACAGCCATTTTAGTTAATGCAATGCTACTATAAAATATTAAATCAGGGCCGGCATTAGGCTTTGCGAGGCCCAAGGCAACATGCTGGCAGCGGGGCCCCGATGTAAACAAACCCTTACCTAGACCAGCAGCCATCCTCTGCCAGCGTTATGGTGCCATGATGGCTTGGCGTCCTGTGATGTCGGAATAATGTGACATCACGTTGCCATGGCAACGCAACGTCATGTGACGCCATGGCAATACAAGTCTGCAGTAAGTGCCCCCCTGCGGAGAAGGTAAGAGTGAACATACACTCACCACCACCTCCCTCCCCCCCATACACACACCTACCTTTCTGCCAGTCCAGAGGCCCTACGCTTCCTCCATCTCCCCATTCCGGTCGGGGGAAAGTTGGCTCTCAGCGCCGACAAGAGGGAGAGGAGGAAGCAAGGGGCCCCCAAAGGAGTGGGGCCCAAGGCGGCCACAGTGCTTGCTTCGCCCTAAGGCCGGCCCTTAGGGTTGCCAGGTGGCTTCTCCAAAAATACTGGACACAATGGCGAAAGGTGTGACGCGCTCCACACACACACACACACCTCACCTCTTATTGGCCCCACCCCCAGGCTCCTAACAACACCTGATTGGCTGTTGCTGGGTAATGCAGCCAATCAGGATGGAGGAGGCTGTGCAGCCCGCTAGCAACAGCCCTGCTCTCTCCCTATTCGGGGAAATCCTGCAGCCCCCAATTAGGTCAGGTTACTATATCCAGAGAGGTAATACACACATACATGTCCAGCATTACCTCAAATTTTTTACTGGACAGGCTGTTCAAATACAGTTCTGTTTAGTTGAATACTGGACACCTGGCAACCCTACACGGCCCTGGCCGACCTTTGAAGATATGCGGCAATGCAAAATGTGACAGTATCGTAGGTTAACATCACGTTAGGTCATGTAACGGTGCGTTATGGATCTGGCCCTAAAGGGTTGAACACAAAAAGTAATATCTATCACTTAGTCAGATATTCCGTTCGTCCTCAGTCGGTTTGGAAATGATATGATAGCATCGGTGCCTGATGCTATTGTGCCGAGTAAACATGAGGATGCTTGACTTGTGTCCAATGAGAACACTGAATTGGATAAAGATGCTTGAGAAATAATTACAATATAACTGTGTGATACAAACAACAAGGCTTTGTGCGTTAGTTTTTCTTAAACATACTGTACTTCAACATGGGCAAAATTATTTGGATATACATACAGCAAATGAAAATATCACCTGTGAGCACGTTCACAAGTCTCAGACAGGTCTGCAACCCTGCTTTTCCCCATTATCTCCCAGCATGCATTACTTCCACTGCAGCAAGGGATTCTGGGAAATGATATCCAAATGAGCACTCAGTGTCACCCTTTGCTTCAAATCCATTTTGACCCGGACCCCTATAAGCCAATGCTTGCTGCATTCCACAGCTTTTCAGCACAGCCTGGGTTAAAGAAGTGCATAGTCAGTAACCCTACTCACAGACAGCTGTTTCAACATATTCAATATATAAATGTGTGTGTGTATATATATATATCCAGGGGTGGATTGCCTTATCGGACGATCAGGGTTGCCCCTGTGGGTCGGTGCTGCGTGTCCCCGGCTCCCCAGCTCCCCAGCTCCCCATACAGCAGTCCGGCGGTCACTGTCTGCAATACTCTTCCTCCTCCTTTTGGCGCCGGAATTTAAGTTCAACTTCTGCCCGGCCGGAGGAGGGTGCTGAAGGAGGAAGCTGTGGAGTCCCTAGACTGTGTGTGTGAGTGAGAGGGGGGTGTCACTTACCTTCTCCGGAGTGGCCCTACTCTTGCAGCGACACTGTGTCATGATGTCAAATGACGCCGCGATGGCACATGGCGATGCATTGCCACGACAACGTGACGTCACGTCATGATGTTGCAGGAGGAGGGCCGCTATTGAAAGAATCGCCCGGGCCAGTATGAGTCTGCCATGTGCCCCTGTATATATCATCATCATCATCTTCAGCCCTTATCAATCTACTGCTGGATGAAGCCACCCCAGTGATCTTTCAGGTACTCTTCTCCACGGTGCTCCAACACATTTTCTGATTTCATCCACCCATCTAATTATTAGTCGCCTTCTTGGTCATTTAATCTCTCTTGGAATCCAGTTGTGTACTGTAAATATTTAGAACAGTATTTACTGTTGGTTTTTCTATTTGGGAGATCAAGGGTTAAGTTTTTTCTTATTAAAGTAAGTCATGTTGCAGTTCAGCAATTCAGGCTGGCTCCGCCCCTCTTCCAGAAAGGACCCACTCTGTCATCCAGAGTGGGTGTATGTTAAAAGAGTCCAAGTTGCCGCCCAGGTTACCATGGTGATCTATGATGTCAAGATGGCCTATAAATATTGAGGGTGGGGGCTCAAGGCCTCAGACCCCAGGAGGAGCCTAATGGCATCAAGGTAGAAGAAGGTGTGGGTCTCACTCTGTCCCATGTGGTAATGTGTAACTTGTTCTATGTGATTGCCTCAAATCATCTTTTGTTGTTTTACACATTAGGGAAAGTACTCCTATTAGAAATAGGGCCACTATTATAAGGAACAGTCCGTGCTATCTCTAGCTATGAGGGAACAGTGTGTGCCAAGTCATATTTGGATGTGCGTATACTGTGACATTCATATCACGCACTGCAGACTACTTAATACGTAAGAGCCTGATGGGAAGTATGCATAGGATGACGGGGAGTGAGAGCCCTGAAGGATGTGTACCCTCCTTGTAACTAAAATGGTCAATGATGTTCCTTGCCAAGAATGTATGCTGTGATGACTAAAGCCATGTGGACCTCTCTGGATCAACCCTGTGTGGGATCCAGGGACGCAACAATGATGTATGAAAACCTATCATGTTATGAAGAATAAAGTATGTCTATTGTGTCTGTCACCTAAAAGTCTCTGGCGCCCTTTTTCACCATTACCAAAAATAGACAAGTTTACTATAACCAGCCAGCCGGACACCAGCCCAGAGAGCAAAGGTAACAGAGCCCAGTGCACCCCACCTGCATTTCCACACACATTACCTCACTGTGCAACACCCTCCTTTTGAGCCGGGTAAGGAGAGGGGTTACACACACAATACATATACTGTATATACATTCAGTATACTTATATACATGCATGTACGGCACATGCATGATTTTGTGTGTGTGTGCATATATTATATATAACCAAAAAATAGGACAAACTAGGTCCGTAGCAGAGATAATAAAAATACAAACAATGTATAAAACAAGAGATAATCAGTAGGACACCAGATATATTGTCATCTCTCCAAGGGGAGGAGAGGATAAGTAACCTCGAGGGCTAACTTTGTCTCTGGAGCTGGAGATATAGGTGGGTGTGGTAGACAGGCAATTGCCTAGCACTCAAAACAGTGTCGGCCAAAGTCCCGTAATTACTTCATGTGGTGGAGACAGATGTAAAGGTATTATAACCAATCCGGCAAATTGTAGCAGATCCAAAAGCTTTTTAATGGTAAACCTTCCTGCTCCTGAAGTGGAGAATCCCAATTATGCTGATTCGGGATTTCCGCAAGTTGCGCACCCATCAACTGGGACCTCCGTGAGCAAGGCAAGGTCAGCTCATGGTAAATTAAGGCGATCTTCTGGCGTGTGAAATAGGCAAAGCTGGAATAGCCCCACCACTGGAGCAAAGTATCCGCAGATGTCAGGTGGTGCCATGGGACTCCCTTGATCCTCCACAGCCAGAAATCACTGCATGGAAGACAACAGATGTCTACAAGTGTGGAATACTGCCGCAGAAATCCCAGAGTCCTCCGTAGCCAGATGAATCTGTGTGGCCACAGCAGGACAACTTTACTCAGTCTGTAACAGACAAAAAAGCTCCAGAGCAAACAATTCTCATCAGCCGTCTGTTCCTCTGGTGGGAACTCCTCAACAGCTGATCTGTATCTGACGTGATGATGTAACCCAACACGTTTCGTCAGCTGGGTTGTTGACTTCATCAGGGGCATTATCAGCATAATTGGGATTCTCCGCTTCAGGAGCAGGAAGGTTAGTGAAGATTTACCATCAAAAGCTTTTGGATCTGCTACAATTTGCCGGATTGGTTATAATAACTTTACATCTGTAATTACGGGACTTTGTCCGACACTGTTTTGAGTGCTAGGCAATTGTCTGTGTACCACACCCACCTATATATCCAGCTCCAGATACACAGTTAGCCCTCGAGGTTACTTATCCTCTCCTCCCCTTGGAGAGATGACAGTATATCTGGTGTCCTACTCATTTTCTCTTGTTTTATACATTGTTTGTATTTTTATTATCTCTGCTAGCGAACCTAGGTTGTCCTATTTTAAATAAATTTGTTATACATTCATACATGCACTAGGACTGTGTGCTCTTCCTTTTTTTGGTTTTATGTATTTTAGGAATAGGTTATTCCTTGAAGAACTGCCATTTTCCTCAGCATTTGCACTCCCTCTTTTAGTGTATTATTGTCACACAAGTGGATTATTTAGATAATTTATCCATTATACACACATTACATTTATCCTCCCATATATATAGTATTATGTATATACATATACAGTACTCTCCTATTTGAACATATCATATCTATTGAGCTATCATTCCTAGCTCTTTAGCAGTACCTAGCGCCAGCTTCCTTAGTGGCCGCGGCTGCATGCTGAGGCCGGGCCCGGCCGCTGCATGGAACAGACTGCATCCGGCCCATGCTGACTGAAGCCCAGGAGGCAATTGACCCCCTGGCCGGCAGTTGTGGATAGCTATTAACCTCAGGGAAAATAATGTTACCTTTCGGTAAAGTCACGTTATGAGGTCTTAGTTAACATACATACATACATACAAACATACATACATACATACATACAAACATACATACATACATACATACAAACATACATACATACATACAAACATACATACGCTCATAATATATATTTTCTTTAACTGTGCATTTAATGTCTTGTATATAATGTATACCCTGTTCATTTATGTAACTGTACTTGTAACCATGTATTATTTGTTTTACTCTGTGCCCAGGACATACTTGAAAACGAGAGGTAACTCTAAATGTATTACTTCCTGGTAAAATATTTTATAAATAAATAAATAAATAAATAAATACATACATACATACATACATACATACATATAAACATACATACATACATACATACATACATACATACAAACATACATACATACATACGTACATATAAACATACATACAAACATACATACAAACATACATACAACAGTGTTCTGTGGATCTGGCCCATAGAATCAAATGTATCCTACTTTATTATACTATTTATCTTACAACAGGTAAAAAAAAATTCTATACATATTTTAGAAAGAAACTGTAATTTAATTAAATAACTCTGAACAGAGGGGAATACTATTGAGATTGCCCATAATTCCCTTCCTAGCTGAAAGAAGGCGTGCAATCCATTGCGTTCAAGGTCATTAACTTGAACATGAAGCTAATGCATCATTAACTCTACGTTACACATACTTACTTCTGCCACAGAGCAGTATGGAAACTTGGTACTCACTAACATGCAATGTCACTTTAGGAATAGCTGAATGGGGAAGGCAATTGCTAATTACTGGTATTTAAAAACAAAAATGGGGGTTTCAGACGGCCTTCTAAAAACAAATAATAAAGGTCATCGAAGAAAATAAAACAGACAACGCCCAATCTTTGTCACAAAGAATCTGATACTATATAATGGGGGTTACGGAAACACTTCATCCAGAAAAAAAAAAAAGCTAAATATATAATAACTTCATCTAATTTCTAGCAACGCCACAAAAGTTCAGTATCAAAAGAAACAATGCATCACTATGAACAAGTGGCACATTCCATCACACAGAGAAAGGGACAGTGCAATGTTTTGGAAGAATATTGTTTTTATTATTATTATTATTTATAACGCGTTAACATATTCCGTGGCGCAGTAAAATAGGGTTGGAGGACAAAAAAACAATAAGTAACAAACATACATTGTTGCAGTAGGTAAGGAGGGCCCTGCCCCAAGGAGCTTACAATCTATAAGGAAGAGGAAACATGGGGTACAGGGGATAAGCAAGTTGGCGTGTTTCTGATAGCTGCTTGTTTATTGAAGATGGCGCTGGGGAAGCAGTAAGTGGGACTGTGCAGGATAATGTGTGAAGATGGAAAGGCTTCACTATAGCTTAATAAAGGCTTCAATATACATCTGAAATACTTGACCCATCCCAATAATCGAGCAGCTGTAACAGCAGCGAATGGCGACACCCTTTGGCTGCCCTTCAGCTGATGCCTTTGGGGCAACTCGCGTGTTATGTCCCATAGATTCTTTGGTAGAAATGAAACAGCAGCACATAGGACCTCACACATATAGGGTGAAGGTCTGATGAATTCCAGGTGGTCTTTGAATTGTATCTTTTCCTCGTGCTGTTAACCCCGTCCATGCTGGCTTAGTGGACAGGGGCCAGTGAAGGCATATTGGGGAGCCTCTCTTTGGGAGACACCGTTGGGCCGACTTGGGTGTTATGTCCCAGAGATACTTTGGTAGACATGAAAACAGCAGCAGATTGTCCCATGGGTTGCGAGGTAGGCCCTTGGTGAGGGAGATATGCTGGGTAGTGCATACTAATATATATTTTTTTATTCTTCATTGGACCAGGAAAGAGAAGACATATAAGATACATGGGCAGAAAAGGACCTTTTTATCCCCTACCACCCCCCCC
Organism: Ascaphus truei; assembly: GCA_036426205.1. Taxonomy (NCBI): domain Eukaryota; kingdom Metazoa; phylum Chordata; class Amphibia; order Anura; family Ascaphidae; genus Ascaphus; species Ascaphus truei. Next base: position 34,488,157 of record CM071575.1, on the reverse strand, counting down.
CCCCCAGCAGTGCAATTTTTTTGCAACTCTTTCCTGTTTCTGATAATTTGTTGTCAATGTTCCCAGCAGTTTCAACTGCAAAGTGTACCAATAGATAATGTTACCTTAGTAATATAAGGATACATAGTAACTCTTGAGTTATACTGACTGAAGGATTGATTGAAATGGAAAGGCAGCCATTATGTTAGGCACACAATCAGGATAATTAAAGATGTTTAACAGGAGTACCAAACGATTGCCTTCCCCTTCAGCTATGCCTAAATTGACATTGCATGATAGTGAGAACCAAGTTTCCATACTGCTAGGTTAGGATTTAGAATTATACATTGTCACATGCTTTACATATTAATATATATATATATATACTGTGACATAGTCCAAAGATGTTAGGCAGCTTTCTGCCCCATTTTAGACGGTCCTGGGTCTTACCGAAACAGTCTTCTAGGGTTATTTAATACAAAAACGGATCATGCAAAGTATTAGCTGCTTAACTCAGGCTTCTGCCTGCTGGATTTTGCATCCAAGTATCTCAGGGTACTGCCCGCTTAAATGTGTAGGTATAGAGGTACTCGATAACTTTTAATTCAGCAGCTCCACTCATTTAATTGTCTACAGTATTTCCCACCCTGTTATTTCAAGTTAAAAGAACCAAATTATATACAACAAATCCTATCCCTTTAGGATATCTAACTACACATAGCAGGTCTCTCTAACAGCTGCGGCCAACTAACCTGGTTCCCCACCTCTTAAACAATGCTCTCTCATTAGGGTCCTTAGATTACAGCACAGTTTTTAGCAACAGCAGTCAAAAATTTGTTGTGGTCGTAGCTGGTCAGGCTCCGAGTACGGTGGGAACTCGGTCCCGTGTCCAGGCAAATCCTCTTGGGGCAAGCGGGGAAGTGGGAGAGTTCTTGGGAGCCGGCAAACACGAGCAATTGGATGTGAAGGGGGAGCAGTCCGAGATAATCAAGCCAAAGGATCCAGGCATCCTGAGACGAGAAGAAAGGCAAAAACACCTCTCTTTTTTGATCTACAATACATGGCATGTGATTAGAATAGAAGAGCAGGGTGAGGGAGAACTAGAGCCATGGTAATCTGTGGTCGGATTTCCATCCAGCTGCCGGAGTTAAGGCGGAAGCTGTGGAAGGATCATTGATAACTATCTGCACTTTCTGCTCTAAAATGGCGGCAGAAAGCGGCCTAACATATTTGGACCTATGTCACATATCCCCCCACCCAGCTCACACTACTGGGTCGTGTGGCGGGGGTCCAACCCATGGGACATCACTGGGGTGAGCGTCCCTACATGAAATATTGAGGCTAACTCTCCTACAACATTAAGTATTCACCATGACCGGAATATGAACTCTTTCACGGCAATTATGGACAATAGGTTCGTTCATAAGAGACTATACTCTGGCAACATATTTTTTTGTTGCTCTCTATTAGGGAACTATTTGGAAAAATAAATGTCTAGCACCACATTCTTGCAACCAAGGATCTGCCCTAAATATATTCACAAAAGCCAGACAATTTTCCAGTACCGCCCGGGGGGGTGGGACGAGAGAAGCAGGACAGCAGGGAGAAGGGACAAATCCGAAAAAGGGCCCTAGGGGGGGGGGGGGGGGGGGGGCAGAGGGAAGAAAACCTAAGGAGGGGGGGGGGGGGGGCTTATACTACAGACCTTTTTGCTATTATTGTCATCTTAAGGGCCATCAACCCTGTATATTAATTTGTAGGTTTAGATACAGTTTCAACCACATGAGAACCAATATAAACATTGTAATTTGACAAAAATGCTTTATTTGCAAACTTACAGTGTCCGTGACATGAGTCCACACGTTGTGAATAAAAAAAAAAAATCGGCAGTTCAACCAAACATTTTTTTTTTTTTTTTTTTTTTTTTTTGAATCCAGTATATTGCATCCTTTGACTTTGATTTTCATAGTCCGCCTGCAAACTTGACAAATGACTGGACGTTTCTGAGCTTATGAGAGAACTTTGGGGACCTCCTCTCTTCACTTCCCTCCTCTTCCCCTCCTCCGGATTCTCTTGGCTCACAGTGTGGTCCAGATTGGTGAGATATGGAAACTATTCTGGCGCCGTCGTTAACCTCGTTGTTTTTTCTTCTTCAATCTGTGATTCCCTTTGGTGGCCATTATCAGGCCTTTGGGTTTTGGCAGACCATAGTTGCCTCTGTTACAAACGTCAGTCCATATTAACCACGTTATCAGGATCTGTCAAAACCAAGGTTTGTTGTTGTTTTCAGGCAACTGCCACCCATTGGCTTAAACAAACATCTTCTGTGGTTGTCCTGGGTGTGTCCACTGGGTGATAATCTTATGGACAAGTAAATGAAAATGAAATTGAGGCTCTGGATTTTGAATCCCAGCTCAGGGAGAATATTATCAGGGAGGGTGCCTAGATGTTTCTGGAATAACAGCCAGCACAATCAAAGTCAATCTTTTTCTCCTTGCCTCTTGTCATCAGTGAGGGCATTCGAGTTGACTTTCCTGGTCTCATTTGTGACGGTCTCTTTTAGCTTGGAATCTCTTCTCAAATTATTCTTTATAGCAAATCGTAATATGAAACAGAATTGAGATACACGTATAGGAACGTACAGCTTGTGCTTGGTTAGGAGGGTAGGATTGATAGCCCGACTGAACCACTTTAGCGCTTCTCCATGTCCGTTATCTGTTTCAGAGCGAGGTTGGCTTAAACCTTGTTATTTTCTCTATTCTTGACCTGCAGCGCAGGTGCTCATTAAGGGCTCTGTCCCAGCTCCAGATGCAGCCGGGCCCCACATTTGCCGTGTGGCAAGCGCTTGTTAGATATCTGGCACATATTTTCGCTTACTAGAAGCAAGTAGAACTGTAAGGCACAAAAAAACAGGAAGAAAGGACAAATCATATATATTGGAGACAATGATCTAGCGCTAAGAAATATGCTTCTGAAGATATTAAAACTGATAGTGAAAGAAATAACTCAGAGAGTTAAATATTTTGGTTAGATTTGAATATGGGTTGCAAAGAGCCTCCATTTTTTGGAGATCTGCAGGTTGGGTCGACCTGGATCCCGATTGATTATGTTTCAGGCAGTGCTTCCTGCATTTACTATACTTTTCATGGATCAAGGCTTCTCCACTTTTCGGCTGGTTGAAGCTTTTCATCACATTCACTGATCTGGTCAGTCAAGTATGAATTGTTCCTGTGGAAGAATACATGCTATAATTCTGGAAAGGTCCCATCTCTCAAATATTAATCCCCTGGTATATAAGAGGTCGTTCGTTCAATGGTACACAAGATACGTGTGATCGAGAGGTATAAGAATCATGGCGTGAGAGAGTTTCCAGCTCTGCTTTAAGCGCAGATTAGCCTCTGCCCGAGACGAAAGAAAACCACACAACTTGTGATGAAGTTTTGACATCTTTTGGGAGCATATCAAGACCTAGTTTCCAAGTAAGTTCGTTTATTATGAGCTAGCACTTGGATCTATGACTATGATGTTCTTAGAGTTAGAAGTAGACTTGTCATCTATAGCGTGGTCGTGTCGGTCAATTCATGGGAAGATGCGCCAGGGCCTATGGGCTGTTGATCATATAGGCGCATTTATGACGCATGTCTGCAGTGCAGGTTCCAAGTGCCTCGGTCATTCCCCTGTGACTGAGGGAACAGTTTTCTTTCTTTTGCTTATTAGCTCCAGAGATATCAATGGTCCTGGGGCACACACTCACTGTTTCAGCTTCCACATCTTGCTTGCACTCACAGGGTTTCGTTGCTGCTTTTGAAGCCGTTTGTATTTGAAAAATTTTGGGGCACTACATCTTCCATGTAACTACCTCAACGAAAGGAAAGAATACTAACATATATTCCTGGCTGCGGGAAGGATCTAATACAGGGTAGTGATCAGTTATGGCCTGAAGGGGACACTGTTTTGTCTGGATTAGCATACAAACAACATTTCAAGTCGGCCAATTTTTTAGAAGAAACCCGGCCTAGGACAATTTGCCTAGCTGCAATTTCACTTACGTAAGCAGCTTACATACAGCACTTGCTAGCTGAACAAAAATTCATCTTCACTTCAGCAAACAAAGGCATAAGCTTTTACATAACAGCATTGCTAGATGCAAAAAATTATTTTTTGTCTTCAGAAAACATTTTGGGTTTATTGTTTGGGCTTAAGGGTGATATCGCATCCACATTTCGCAACATTCTCTGTCGTATGCTAGAAGCACAACTGATATACACAGCGGACAGACTTAACTATAGAGATTGTACTTTAGTTAAGCTGGCGCGGCCATTTTATTTTTTAAACCCCCGCATTTATTGCAAACCCACAGCTTTTTAGTGTCTGCCCGCATTCTCTCACCATATGTGACAAACGCCCTCTTTGTGAGTGCTGACGTTGTCTGGGTCTTCCCGACCACAGTCTTCGTAGGGTATTTTAATAAAAAACAGGATCATGCAAAGTATTAAGCTGCTCTAACCTCAGGCTTCTGGCCTGCTTGATGGGAATACAAGCGTAGCCCCGGGTATCTGCAGCGTGTAACATGGGTAGGGGAGAGGTACTCAGAGACGTGCAGTCAAGCAGTGCAATCATGGCATTGATTACAGGATTGTGCAACCTGGTATTTCAAGGTAAAAAGAAACCAAATTATGTATAAACAAAATCATATCCCGTTCAGGGATCAAATACACAGATCAGTCTCTCTAACAGGCGCGGGCGAAAGCACGAACCGGGGGCCCCAGCGGAAAACAAGGCGTACGCGGCAGTGAGGCGCCGCAAAAGCGAGAGCAACAGCACCACGGCTGTTGTGATCTAATAAGACCCATTTACATTGGTAATGGGAAACAGGTGTTGCGCGGTCTTATTCGTGTTCGTAGCGTATTGCCGTCCGGCGAACGTCAGGTCCCAGTATTTGTCCAGGCAAATCCTTGGTCTGGTGAAAGTGGAGGGCGCAGGCTAACCGATGGGTGCAGCCGGGTCGCCAAGCAGCGATACCCCAGCCTCCAGGATCCAAGGAGACCCAGAGAGAGAAATGGCAACAAACCTCTCTGCTCTAAAATAACATGGATGTGATTAAGAAGAGCAGGTGGGGAGAAACTAGAGACCATGGTAATCTGTGGTATGGCGATTTTCCATCCAGCTGCCTGAGTTAATGGGAAGCCTGCTGTGGAGTGAACGGATCTATTGTAACTATTCCTGACACTTTCTGCTCAAAATGGGGGCAGAAGCTTGCCAACATATTTGGACTGGTCACAGTTTATAATATAGTAATTATATAAGATGATACAGCATGTGACAATTTGTATAATTCTAAATCCTAACCTAGCAGTATGGAAACTTGGTTCTCACTATCATGCAATGTCAATTAGGCATAGCTGAAGGGGAAGGCTCCCCCCAATACGTTTGGCTACCCTGTTAAACATCTTTAATTATCTGAAGTGTGGGCCTACACAACACCTGTAATGATACCCTGAATTTCAACTTACATCATTCCTTCAGTCTAGTTATAACTCAAGAGTTACCGAGTATCATTATTATTACAATGGGAACATATCTATTGTAACATGGGCAGTGAAACTGCTGGGAACATTGACCATACAAATTATCAGCAACACAGGAACCAAACCCCACAAAGAAAGTTGCGCGACACAAAAAAATTGCACTGCTGCCGGTGCCCTGTGTGGGCCTCCCGCGTCCCCCTCCCCCCCCCCCCCGGCCCACCCCCACCCCAGCCTTCCCCCGCCGTCCCGATCCCCCCCCCCCGCTGGCCCCACACCCCGGCTGGCCCTTTTTGGTAGGGGAATAAAAAGGTCCTTTTCTGCCCAGTATCTTATATGTCTTATCTTTCCTGGTCCATGAAGATCACAAAAAAATATATTCCCCCCAATTAGTATGCACTACCCCAAGCATATCTCCACCTCACACAAGGGCGCCCCCCCCCCTACATCGAACCCACCACCCCCCCACCCCAATGGGACCCCCAATCTGCAGTGCTGTTCCCTACCCTCATGTCTCTAACAAAGTAAGCCCGTACCCCGGACTCGCCCCCAAACCCCACCCCTCCCTACCCCCCCCCTGTTCTTTTGGTTCCCCCCCCCCCCACCACCCACACCCCCAACCGAAAATCACACCCCACCAACAATCAACACTAAGGACCCAGGACCACAGAAAAATTTGGATGGGTCACCCCCAACACACACCCTGCCACGCCCCCCCCCACCACGCCACCACCCACCCTCCCCGCCCTTTCCCCCCCCCCCCTGCGCTGCTCTCCCGCACCCGCACCCCCCGGCCCCTCCACCCACCTCTCGCTTCACTAGACCGCACCACCACCAAACCTGCACACACCCACACCCCACAACCCTAAAGTTCCATTCACTCCCCCACGCCAACACAAACACAGAACAAACACAATACGCCACCCCCCAACACTCCCCACTAAACAACCCACAACACCACCCCCCCCCCTCTTCCCCCTCAATGGATTCTTTCGTTAGATACTTTGGGGCCCCGTACCCCCCAACCCCAACACCACACCCCCCCACCACTACCACAAACAGCATAGCCCCAGCCCCGACACCACACCCCGGAAAACGACTGATACAAGGCCAAAGACCACCGGCACAACGATAGGTCCTCTAGTTCAGACAGGGCAACCAACACCACCACAACACATTTTAGTCGTTCCAAACTACACCACCGCAACACCACCCCCGACCCACCCCCATAGAATCAGTACACCCGCCCCCCCCAAGCCGAAGACCCAACACTCCACCACTCTCTAGCAGGGCCTGATGGGTGGGCTGGGCGCACACTACCCAGACCCCAAAACAACCCCACCGAGCAAGCCACCTACCCCACTAATAGTACACCCCCATCCAAAACAACCCACCCAAAACAACACCACAACAAAAACACGAACAAAAACCACCAGCAAAACCTACCAACACCACACAAAACAAAACACTACCAAATCACACCCAAACCCCCGGAGGCGCCCAAGGTCCTGAATGAACCACTCCCCCAATATTTAAAAGCAAAGCAAGTAAGGGGTAACCACGAAAAACCCACACACATCTACTGACGAACATGGACAGGCAAACAACTAAGCCGCAAGACCATCACGCCCAGGTTCCAACCACACCCACCACCACCCCCCACCCCCCAACACCAAAGGGCAGAAGCCCCCCCCCACACCCCCTTACACGTGGCACTCCCGTCACACTCCACGCGCCCCCTGCGGGAGTAAATTAGCGGGATGTTACAGCTGCTACCCGAGTCTGGGCAAATTGGCGTCAAGTATTTCAGATGTATATTGAAGCCTTTATTAGCTATAGTGAAGCCTTTTCCATTCTTAACAATATCCTGCACAGTCCCACTTATGCTTCCCAGCGCCATCTTCAATAAACAAGCAGCTAGCAGAAACACGCAACTTGCTTATCCCATGTTACCCAGTGCTCTCTTGTTAGAGAGATGGAAGCCTTGGGGGCAGGGCCCCCACACCTACTCTACGAAAAATGGTTGTTACTATTGTTTTTTTTGGTCCTCCAACCCTATTTACTGCGCCACGGAATATGTGAATGCGTGAAATAATAAAAAGAAAAAAAACAATACTCCAAAACATTGCATGTCCCTTTCTCGTGTGATGGAATGGCCACTTGTTCATAGTGATGCATTGTTTTCTTTTGATACTGAACTTTTGTGGCGTTGCTAGAAATAGAGAGTAGGAATAGAATTATATGTGGATCTGGAGAAGTGTGTTCAGTAACCCCCAATTATAAGTATCAGACTTTGTGACAAAAGATTGGCGTTGTCTGGTTATATTTCTTCGATGACTCCTTTATTATGTTTTTAGAAGGCCGTCTTGAAACCCCCATTTTGTTTGTTTTTAAATACCATAATTAGCAATTGCCTTCCCCATTCAGCTATTCCTAAAGTGACATTGCATGTTAGTGAGTACCAAGTTTCCATACTGCTCTGTGGCAGAAGTAAGTAATGTGTTAACGTTGAGTTAAGATGCATTAGCTTCAGTTCAAGTAATGACCTTGAACGCAATGGATGTGCACGCCTTCTTTCAGCTAGGAAGGGAATTAGGGCAATATCAATAGTATTCCCTCTGTTCAGAGTTATTTAATTAAATTACAGTTTCTTTCTAAAATATGTATAGAATTTTTTTTACTGTTGTAAGATAAATAGTTATAATAAAGTAGGATACATTTGATTCTATGGGGCCAGATCCCAGAACACTGTTGTAGTATTTTGTATGTAGTTTGTATGTATGTTTATATGTACGTAGTATGTATGTATGTTGTATGTATGTATGTATGTATGGATGTATGTATGTTTGTATGTATGTAGTATGTATGTATGTATGTATTTATTTATTTTATTTATTTATATAAAATATTTTACCAGGAAGTAATACATTTAGAGTTACCTCTCGTTTTCAAGTATGTCCTGGCACAGAGAGTAACATAAAACAAATAATACATGGTTACAAGTACAGTTACAATAAATGAAACAGGGTTATACATTATATACAAGACATTAAAGGCACAGTTAAAGAAAATATATATTATGAGCGTATGTTGTTGTTGTATGTATGTATGTTGGTGGGTGAGTATGTATGTATGTATGTTGGTGGGTGAGTATGTATGTATGTATGTTTGTATGTATGTATGTATGTTGACTAAGACCTCATAACGTGACTTTACCGAAAGGGTAAACATATTTCCCTGAGGTTAATAGCTATCCACAACTGCCGGCCAGGGGGTCAATTGCCTCCTGGGCTTCAGTCAGCATGGGCGGATTGCAGTCGTTCCATGCAGCGGCCGGGCCCGGCCTCAGCATGCAGCCCGCGGACACTAAGGAAGCTGGCGCTAGGTACTGCTAAAGAAGCTAGGAATGATAGCCTCAATAGATATGTATGTTCAAATAGGAGAGTAAGTACATACGTAATACTAATAATATATATATGGGAGGATAAATGTAATGTGTATAATGGATAATAATATCTAAAATAATCCACTTGTGTGACAATAATACACTAAAAAAGAGGGGTGCAAATGCTGAGGGAAAATGGCAGTTCTTCAAGGAATAACCCTTATCACAAATACATAAAACCAAAAAAAGGAAAGAAGAGCACACAGTCCTAGTGCATGTATGAATGTATAACAAATTTATTTAAAATAGGACAACCTAGGTTCGCTAGAGCGATAATAATAAAAATCAAAACAAGTATAAAACAAGGAAAATGAGTGAGGACACCAGATATACTGTCATCCCAAGGGAGGGAGAGGATAAATAACCTCGAGGGTAACTGTGTATCTGGAGCTGGATATATAGGTGGGTTGTGGTACACAGACAATTGCCTAGCACTCAAAACAGTGCGGACAAAGTCCCGTAATTACAGATGTAAGTTATTATAACCAATCCGGAATTGTAGCAGATCCAAAAGCTTTTGATGGTAAATCTTCACTAACCTCTGCTCCTGAAGCGGAGAATCCCAATTATGCGATATGACCCCTGATGAAGTCAACACCCAGCTGACGAAAAGTGTTGGGTTACATCAATCACGTCAGATACAGATCAGCTGTTGAGGAGTTCCCACCAGAGGAAACAGACGGCTGATGAGAATTGTTGCTCTGGAGCTTTTTTGTCTGTACAGACTGAGTAAAGTTGTCTGCTGTGGCCCACACAGATTCATCTGGTACGGAGGACTCGGGATTCTGCGGCAGTAGTATTCCACACTTGTAGACATCTGTTGTCTTCCATGCAGTGATTTCTGGCTGTGGAGGATCAAGGGAGGTCCATGGCACCACCTGACATCTGCGGATACTTGCTCCAGTGGTGGGGCCTATTCCAGCTTTGCCTATTTACACGCCAGAAGATTAGCCTTAATTTACCATGAGCTGACCTTGCCTTGCTCACGGAGGGTCCAGTTGATGGGTGCGCAACTTGCGGAAATCCCGAATCAGCTAGATTGGGATTCTCCACTTCAGGACAAAGGAAGGTTTACCATTAAAAGCTTTTGGATCTGTACAATTTGCCGGATGGTTATAATACCTTTACATCTGTCTCACCACATGAAGTATTACGGGGCACTTTGGCGACATGTTTTGAGTGCTAGGCAATTGCCTGTCTACAACACCCACCTATATCTCCAGCCAGAGACAAAGTTTAGCCCTCGAGGTTACTTACCTCTCCTCCCTTGGAGAGATGACAATATATCTGGTGTTGTCCACTACTGATTATCTCTTGTTTTATACATGTTTGTATTTTATTATCCTCTGCTACGGACCTAGTTTGTCCTATTTTTTTGGGTTATATATAATATATGCACACACACACAAAATAATGCATGTGCCGTACATGCATGTATATAAGTATATGAAGTATATACAGTATATGGTTGGTGTGTAACCACTCCTTACCCGGCTCAAAAAGGAGGGTGTTGCACAGTGACGGAGTGGTAATGTGTGTGGAAATGCAGGTGGGGTGCACTGGGCTCTGTTTACCTTGCTCTCTGGGCTGGTGTCCGGCTGGCTGGTTATAGTAAACTTGTCTATTTTGGTAATGTGGATGAAAAAGGGCGCCAGAAGACTTTTAGGGGACAGACACAATAGACCATACTTATTCTCATAAATGATAGGTTTTCTAATCATTGTTTGCGTCCCTGGATCCCACACAGGGGTGATCAGAGAGGTCCACATGGCTTTAGTCATCACAGATACATATTGGCAAGGAATCATGACTATTTAGTTACAAGGAGGGACACATCCTTCAGGGCTCTCACTCCCGTCATACCTATGACATAATCACATCAGGCTCGAAGTTACGTAGTCTGCAGTGATGATGATGAGATGATGTCACAGTATAATACGGCACATCCAAAATATGAGCCTGGCCCACACTGTCCCTCATAGCTAGAGATAGCACGGACTGTTCCTTATAATAGTGGCCCCTATTTCTAATAGGAGTACTTTCCCTAATGTGTAAAACAAAAAAGATTGATTTGAGGCAATCACATAGAACAAGTTACACATTACCATGGGACAGAGTGAGACCCACACCTCTTCACCTGATGCCATTAGGCTCCTCTGGGGTCTGAGGGCCTTGAGCCCCCACCCTTCAATATTTATAGGCCATCTTGCATCTCAGATCACCATTGGTAACCTGGGCGGCAACTTGGACTCTTTTAACATACACCCACTCTGGATGACAGAGTGGGTCCTTTGGACAGAGGGGCGGAGCCAGCCTGAATTGCTGAATGCAACATGAACTTACTTTAATAAGAAAAACTTAACCCTGTGATCTCCAAATAGAAAAACCAACCGTAAATACTGTTCTAATATGTACAGTCACAAACCTGGCTTCCAAGAGAGATTAAATGACCAAGAAGGCGACTAATAATTAGATGGGTGGATGAAATCAGAAAATGGTGGAGCACACGTGGAGAAGAGTAACCTGAAAGACACCTGGGTGGCTTCATCATCCAGCAGTGAGATTGATAAGGGCTGAAGTGATGATGATGATCTATACAGGGGCACATGGCAGACCTCATAATTGGCCCGGGCGATTCTTTCATAGCGGCCCTCCTCCTGCAAACATCACTGACGTGACGTCACGGTTGCGTGGCAATGCATCGCCATGTGCCATCGCCGGCTCATTTGAAATCAAATGACACAGTGTGGGCTGCAAGAGTAGGGCCACTCCGGAGAAGTAAAGTGACACCCCCCCTCTCACTCACACACACAGTCTAGGAACTCCACAGCTTCCTCCTCAGCAACACTCCTCCCGGCCAGGGCAGAAGTAACTCTAAATTCCGGCGCCAAAGGAGGGGAAGAAGTATTGAGACAGTGACCGCCGGCACTGCTGTAATGGGGAGCCTGGGGAGCTGGGGAGCCGGGGACAAGCAGCACGACCCACAGGGGCAACCCTGATCGTCCGATAAGGCAATCCACCCCTGGATTAATATATATACACACACACATTTATATATTGAATTGTTTGAAAACAGCTGTCTGTGAGTAGGGTTACTGACTATGCACTTCTTTAACCCAGGCTGTGCTGAAAAGCTGTGGAATGCAGCAAGCATTGGCTTATAGGGGTCGGGTCAAAATGGATTTGAAGCAAAGGGTGACAAGAGTGCTCATTTGGATATCATTTCCCAGAATCCCTTGCTGCGCATGGAGAGTAATGCATGCGGAGATAATGGGGGAAGGGAAAAGCAGGGTTGCAGACCGTCTGAGACTTGTGAACGTGCTCACAGGGGATATTTTCATTTGCTGTATGTATATCCAAAATATTTGCCCATGTTGAGTACAGTATGTTTAAGAAAAAACTAACGCACAAAGCCTGTTGTGTTGTATCACACAGTTATATTGTAATTATTTCTCAAGCCTCTTATATCCAATTCAGTGTTCTCATTTGACACAAGTCAAGCATCCTCATGTTTAATCGGCACAATAGCATCAGGCACCGATGCTATCATATCATTTCCAAACGAATGAGGAACGAGGAAATAGACTAGTGAAGATATTACTTTTGTGTTTTTCAACCCTAGGGCCAGATCCATAACGCACGTTACATGACAACGTGATGTTAACCTACGATACTGTCACATTTTGCATTGCCGCATATCTTCAAGGTCGGCCCAGGGCCGTGTAGGGTTGCCAGGTGTCCAGTATTCAACTAAACAGAACTGTATTTGAACAGCTGTCCAGTAAAAAATTTGAGGTAATGCTGGACAGTATGTGTGATTACCTCTCTGGATATAGTAACCTGACCTAATTGGGGGCTGCAGGATTTCCCCGATAGGGAGATAGCAGGGCTGTTGCTAGCGGGCTGCACAGCCTCCTCCATCTGATGGCTGCATTATACCCAGCAAACAGCCAATCAGGTGGTGTAGGGCCTGGGGGTGGGCAATAAGAGGGTGAGGTGTGTGTGTGTGTGTTGAGCGCGTACACCTTTCGCCATTGTGTCCAGGATTTTTGGAGAAGCCACCTGGCAACCCTAAGGGTCGGGCCTTAGGGCGAAGCAAGCACTGTGGCCGCTTGGGCCCCACTCCTTTGGGGGCCCCTTGTTTCCTCCTCTCCCTTTGTCGGCGCTGAAGCCAACTTTCCCCCGACCGGAATGGGGGGTGGAGGAACGTAGGGCCTCTGGACTGGCAGAAGTAGGTTGTGTGTTATGGGGGGGCGAGGGGAGGTGGTGGTGAGTGTAGTTCACTCTTACCTTCTCGCAGGGGGGCACTTACTGCAGACTTGTTATGCCATGGCGTCACATGACGTTGCGGTGCCATGGCAACGTGATGTACATTATTCCGACATCACAGGACGCCAAGCCATCATGGCACCATAAGCTGGCAGACAGGATGGCTGCTCGGTCTAGGTAAGGGTTTGTTTCATCGGGGCCCCCGTGCCACATGTTGCCGTGGCCTCGCAAAGCCTAATGCCGGCCCTGATTATATATTTTATAGTAGCATTGCATTAACTAAAATGGCTGTTAGTTATAATTATATGTTAAAGGAGCGTTCCATCCGCAACAGCGCATATCTACTGAAGGCGTTAGGGTTAATGTTGGACCTGAAGCGGCATCCAAGCGCTTTTTCCCCCATTTATTTAAATTTTTTTAACACAGGTTTGAAGCAGGGGGTGTCTGTAGCAAGCTGACCCCACTATTCCTTAGAAACGTACCTCCAACTCCATAGAGGGTGCCGGTATCCGCTACGCTCAGCATCAGGGTTCACATTATTATTTATTTTATTTATAAAATGGTTTACCAGGAAGTTAATACACTGAGAGTTACCTCTCGTTTTCAAGTTGTCCTGGGCACAGAGTTAAGATGAAGAAACATGGTTACAATACATAGTTACATTAAATGAGCAAGGTTTATACAATATATATAAGACATAGCATGCACAGTAAGAATAATATGTATAGGCGTTGTAACAGTTATAGACCAGATTAAATGTGAGAAGCTTTAGTTTTGAAAGAACTTAGACTGGTGGTGGTTGTGAGAGTCTTCTGGTAGATTGTTCCAGTTGTGAGGTGCCGGTAAGAGAAAGGGAAGCGGAACGGATGATACTTTGTGACCTTGGGACCAGAAGACTTTTGGAGTCAGATCTCAGATGATAAGTGCTGCATGGGTTGGGTGAGAGCGTTGTTCAGATAGACAGGTAGCTTGCCCAGAAAGTATTGAAGGAAAGATAGGAAAGGTGTACTATTGTGCTCGCCCCAAACCGGGACCGGACAGCGGGGCTGAGGTGGGGTTATATAATCACCGACCTTAGTCGCGCAGATGGTCCGTAGTGCGCAGTTCGTTAGTCTACATAGCAGGGTCAGGATTGAGAAGGCAGCATCGTCGGTATTCAAGCAGGAGTTCGGACAACAGGTAGTCAGGAGTTTCCCGGTCAGCTTAGGAGGTGAGAGGCGGGTGGTGGATTGCACGAGGAGCGTGCTCGGCCCATGATGCCGGGTCTCAGCAGGGAGAGACAGCAGGCTGGCCGAAGTACACCGCAGGACAGCATGGGAAAACCAACGCTCAGCACAGAAGTCCAAAGCAGGCCCTGCGTGGAGAATAGCAGCAGGCTTCAGGAACCGAAGGGTTAACCTCTGCTAGGGAGGGAGAATGCAGCAGGTACCAGGAATCTGTGCTGGCTACCTAAACAACGCTTCAGCACAGGAGTCAGGAACGGCTTCTCGGTGGAGAGTAGCAGCAGCCTCAGGATACTCAGGAAACACAGGCCTCTACGTGGAGAGTAGTAGCAGGCTCAGGATACCCAGGAAATACAGGCCTCAGGATCGGAATACTAACGATAATTAGAGAGTTAGTACACAAGGGGACAAGCCAGAGGCTTGTGCAGACAGAGACAGTAACATCCAGAGAAGGATTATGGCTCGGCTCGGATTCAGAGCCAAAGCCCAACATATAAGGGCGGAGATCCAATCACAGGGGGAGGTGTGTGCGCATTCCTCCAATGGAAGCACAGGGCAGAAGCTGCAATGGAGGCAGCACATGGCCATTGATTGCCAGAGGAAGCCCTTGTAACTGCAAGAGGTCTGCAAGGCTTAATCAAAGCCAGGAGGGATTCTTACAAAAGGTGAACTTTGACTAAGACTCAAGTGATGACCAATCTAGTTCTTTGAGCATTTTGCACGTGATGTATATTGTAGTGCATTGGATGACAAAAGGCATATTGAACATGTGAGGGGTATCGAGTTTGCTAAGGTGGGTGTGGGCTGCCGTGCCAAATACTACTGCTATGTCCACATAGTCTTTAATTGGCATTAGCATCTGCCTGTGCGATACGCTTTCTGACCAGCAGACTTAGGCCTCAATTATACCAGAAACTGAGAGGTGCAGAGAGATCCGGTGATGTCATCGTAGCGACGCTACAACGGTGCACATGCCAAAAGCGATTTGAAAGCACTACTTGCAGAGGAGAAATGACCAGTTCATGACTTCCTTTTGCAAGGCCCATCACAGTGCACATCTTAAACAATCACGTGATGCGGCCGTCGCTTGTGAAAAATTAATCTCAAATCTCTTCAAGAGACAGAAGCTTTCAGTACGTCGCCCGTAGTGCTAACACCGTCGCGTATTGTATGTGCGCTTTCTTGCATTGATTGTTTTGTTTTAAGAGCTGTTGCGGCGTTATTACACCAAGCAGCGCGTTGGCATTTCCTGGTTAATCACGCCTTAAGGGATAATTTCCGGAAAGACACATCTTTTGGCATTAGGTTTTAGATGTCAAGGTATCAATGGGCAACCACAACGTTTAACATGGAGTCAAACCAATATGCCCAAGTATTGTAAAATAGTCACGAGGGCTAGAATGGTATTAGCGATTGATTCCGATTGGAGTCTCATTCATTGGAAGCTTAACAATGTGTCTTGTTCCCACAATACCTTGTTACCACGTACTTGTCATGTTAGAAAAACGTTTGCTTTGGGGAAATCCATTCTTTCAGTCTCAAACAGGTACAGATGAAGTAGGTGTTCAAGGTCGAGAGAGGCTAGGGCGTGTGCATATAACAAGTTGTCACTGCATTCCATGTGGTATTGAAGCCCCTTACAAGCTATAGGAAGATCATGGATGGAACCACTGAGAAGAGTAGGGGACCCCAGAACAAGACCATGCGTGGACGCCGCAGGTGATATCCAAGGGATCAGAGTTAGAAGCTTAGATAGTCACATGTTTGGTCTTCCTGATAGGTGAGAATAAACCGTTTTAGGCTCGGCCATGGTTACTGTTTGCTGGCGAAGACGTCTGCCGCGCTCCCCGCTCAGCACTGAGCCTCCCTACAAGGCACGACGGCCTTTAGTAGGGTACACCTGCGCTTTTTCCGCGCGTTGCGGAAGACAGGTTCCTTGGCGAATTTAAAAATTCGCCCACTTGCCGGCGCGACAGGCCGGTCCGTGAGTGGGTTCGCCCAATGAGGCGAACCAGCTTCGTGAACATTCATGGCCCCCTCCGGACCAGTGATCGACTCCCCCCCAGGCCGCCCCTGACCGGCCGCGTGCGCGCGCGTGCGGTAAGCACCGCAAGGCCAGGGAAAGCACCGCTTTTCCATTGAGCATCAGCGCGCTCTTTTTTCCGTACTTGCCCCCTTTTCCCTCGGCCTTCACTTTATCCTTTTTTACTCTTGCCCCTTCTTCCTTGGCCCAACCTCACCCAATTATCCGTTTTATCTGTCCTCTCTCTTTCGTTTTACTCCCCTTTTTTTCGGCCCCCTACTCCGTGTCCTCACTTCCCAGACACTCTTCGAGCAGAAAGAAGGGGGTCACATACCCTTTATACTTGTTTCCTCTATTTAATCTCTTCCTTCTTTCCCCTTGTCTCGTATCTTCCTCTTTATTCCTTCCCCCTGCTTCTTCTCTTTCAGTTTTATATCGTTTCCCCCACCATTTCCGTCCCCCCCCGAACAATTCGTTGACTGCCTTTCTATTTTCTGGCCCTATTCTTCCTCTGTTCCTTTCACACCTTCCATTTTCCCCCACTCTGAATCCCCCTTCCCTCTCTCCACCGTCTTCGAGGTTTCACTCCACTACTTCTTTTCCCCCCCCCCAGTCCCCCCCCCACCCCCCCCACACGCCCCCCTCCCCAAATTCGCTTTTGTTTTATCATTAGATTTCTTTGCTTACTGGGTTGCTTCACCCCGTCCCGCTCTGGTTCTCCCCTCCGCCTCCTTTTGATTCTTTTCCCTTTTTGTCCCTCTCGCCATAACGTCCTATACTCTATTGCAGCCCCTTCCTAAAGTTGTTTCCACTTCCTCCTAGTTTTCGTGTCCCTTCTTGCATTCTTTGTCCTTCATATTTTCTGTCTCTCTATCCCGCCTCCGACTTGATCATTTCCTTCCTCACTCTTCCTACCTCCTCTCCTTCTTTCCCTACCCCCACCTAGTTCCCGTATTACACGCCACTCTGATCCCCTTTTCTCCCCGTTCGTGTCTGTTGTTTTCATTTCGAATTTTTCCTTCTGCAACTTACATATTGTCTTCTCCTCCCTGCATTTGCGCACTCGCACTCCTATTCTACCTTTTTTTTCCGTTTCTCTCTCTCCTAAATTTGCCTCCTCTATCTCTTTTCTCCTCTCCTTTTGTGCCCTCGGAACTTTGTCGCATTACCCCTTGCATACCTTTTATGTCTGCCTCCCCCCGCACTTCTAGACTTCATCGGCTTCGGGACTTAATCCCCACTCTTTCCCTCCTCCACCTACTGCCCTTCATTCACCTTCTCTTATCGTCTTTTCCTCCCCACCACCCGTGTTAGTCCCACAGCTCATGTTTTCCTACCGTCCTATCTTCATTCCGCTTCTCTCCCATCCCCCCGGCTCTTCTTCCCCTTTCTCTTTCCGTCTCGCCCGCGCTGCATCCAACACTCTAGCAGCTGTTTCGTCACTCTACCACTTTCTTGCATTGTCCGTGAGACCCCCTACCTATACCGCGCTCTCCATCCTCTCCCTGTCCCCCACGCATTTCCCCTTTGCAGTTGGCTGTCTCCTTCGTATCTTTGTCGGCTCCCACTCCTCGATCGTCCCTTCCTCCTACCTGCACTTTATTGTCTTCAGCTTCATTCCTTACTCTGCCTTACTCCCGTTCATCCCTCCCACTCCCATACGATCTTTTTCTGTGCCCCCTGTTCTACTCACCCTCACGTGCACCGTTATGTCTTGACCCCGATTCGCCTATCTCCCCCCCCCAGCTAAGACTGGTTCATGCCTCCCCTTCTATTGTCTGCCATTCGGTTATATTTCTTCTCCCCTAACATCCCCCCTCTCCCCTTCTTTTTCTTACCCCCAACCGCTCCGTGTTTCTTGTCTACTCACTTCCTTCTTCTCACTTGGCCCGATCCCCCTCTTGCGCCTCAGTAAGTGTCCCTCCCTATATCTGTCACATCTCTCATTGTACTTCACTCCACCTCACCTCCTCCCCTCCCCCACTCCCTCTCCTTCTCGTGGGCCCTCTTCGTTCTGCACCTAGCAACGAACTCCTTTTCTCTACATTATCCCTTGTGCCTACTCTTGCTCTCCCCTCCTCAACCTTGCATTCGTCTCCCCCATTTTTCCACGCTGGACGCAGCTAAAGCTGCTTCCCTTATTACACGGCCAGGGAGTGTTTCAGCAAGAAGAAAGCATGATCAAAACAGTATCAAAAGCCTTGCAAAAATCTAGGAATATGCACCACTGCGTTGTCCCAGTTCCATTCCACACTGGATTTCATTGCAAACTTTCGGAGGTAGTTCCTGGAGTGTTTTTGGGTGCAAACAAGGATTGGAATTGGCTAGGGAAAACTTGTCCTTGGTATACTGTAGTTATCGCTTTAATTGGAGATTAGTGGACCATTTGTCCATGACTTTGGATTAGTATTGGGAGAAGAGAGATTGGCCTGTAGTTTGAGACCGTGTTTTGTTCCCCCACTTTTGAGAGATAAGGAGGAGGGAAAACTCTGGCAGCTTCAGGTCTTGGGGATGATGGCCTGCAGACCAGAAAGAGTTGACTAGGAAGCAAGCGGTTTGGCAATAGCTGAGGGCACCAAAGTCGAGGTTAGGAGCTTAGATTTGAAAAAATTCAGGTCCAATGGCTGCCTTAGTTTCTTACTGAGGAGCAATTTATGGCACGTTTCAAAAGCTCCCACACCCTGCGAGGCTTGGAGCATGTGACATAGGTACGGATGCCTATTGATCGAAGATACCGTGGTTATACCATACCCACTGTGCTATTATGTTTGGTTTGATCTGAGCTGTGTTTATCTGTTGTGTAGCTACTTGTACCTACTAATCAGGGTATTATCTCTTGTTTTTATTTACTATATGAGCTACCATACTCTTTTCCATGGAATTCCTATGGGCCCACGTGACGCGGGGAGCTTTTTAAATTGAAACCCAGCTTCCTCAACCAGAGCAGGCTTACCTGGCCACCCCCTACAGAGGGTACGAATTCTGGGAAGCAGGGAGTTCCCGGAGCTGAAATTCATGGCGGTTTAGCACCGGAGGCCCCCTGCTCCAACCTTCTGTTTAAACAAAATTTTTTTTTTAAAGGCACTGGGTTGCTCCTATGTGATGTGTGCATTAGTGAGGTAATACCAAAATTGGCCTGTTAATCAATCAGACCCTGGGAATAGGGATTTGTAACAGGGTCTTTGTGCAACGGCACAGTTTAAGTAATGAGGAACTAGCAAAGCGATTCCAGTTCCTAGCCTTTATTTTTTTTTTACTTACTTAACAAATAGTTCAGGGCCTGGATGGAGGAAGGTTACAATACCATTGGAGGTTTGGGTTTTCTGCAAGCAATTTGCAGAAACAGTCACAACATGCGACTTAAAGCCCTGTCTCATAGCTATAGATATAGGATGCCCGTTAGTGTTTGCATAGAGTAGCCTCGTGGCCTAGCTTGAAGCTGGGAAAAATAACATGTGGTTTAATTGTGTTAGGTGATGTCACTTATTGAGCCACGATTTGCATGGAGATCTGTTGAATCTGTCCCGACGTGTTTCAATGTATCCAGTTGATTAGAAGGATAAGTAGGTGGCGGGTTTAGTGGTCAAGTGGTTCTGTCATGGCAAAACCCAGTTCGCCAGCCTCATGTGACCAAGGGCACTTACCCTGCTAGAATCAACAGCGTGACAAACTACCAGTACTCAAGGGCAAACCTAACAGGTCAATTTTCAGGATATCCTGCTCAGCAAAGGTTTGGCTCAATCAGTGGCCGTCTTCCTTTGGACAAGGATATCCTGAAAATCGACCTGTTGGTGCCCCTTGAGGACTACAGTTGACCAACAGGTATTAGCACTACCGCCAAAAGCAGTCTCATTCTCGGTGATTAAACGGCAATTGGAAGCGCCATAGAACCCAGACAGACGTCAGCACTACAAAAGAGGGGCGTTTGTCACAATACATATGTTAAAAATGTCCATTTATATAATTTCACGCAGTGAATTTACTGTATGTGAATAAAATATATTTATATATTTTGGCAACTTCTGTCTCTTGGTAATTCTTGTTCCAATATAGTTTCATTATTGTACACGCAATATTACATACAATAGTAGGCCACACAAACATATTCTACAGTCCCTTTAATCATTACAAAGCATAGTATAGTTTATTCCATGAAAATAACACAATATCAGATCCACCTGTTGATGTGTTTCTGCCATGAATATGTCCCATCATATATATCTTTGTATGACATATGTAATGAAAGGGATAAGTCCTACACTCAGTAACATCATGTGGGTACCATTTGACACTTGGCCCTTTTCCTTGTAGGCTATTTCTTGAAAGAAATTCCTACAGTATGTGCTCTGTACCGTATACTGTAATTGTGAAGCTCTCCGAGTCCCATTGGGAGAAAAGCACCATATGAAATTAAGTTATTATTATAAGTGAATATAGGGGTTGCTAATCACCAATGCCCTCTGCCCCTTTATATATTGAAATGACTATGTCAGGGGATTCATTTAACTGTCCAAAAGCTATACTAGCAACCCTATAAGCAAACAATTGGGATTTTACCATCAGCAACTTATTACCCCAGAAGGCTCATACAGTTACTAGGGGATCGTGACGTGACCTTCAGGATCTTCCAACAGGGCTCTCTGTACTTAAGCTCAGTACATAAGAATTTTCC
This sequence comes from Ascaphus truei, assembly GCA_036426205.1. NCBI lineage: Eukaryota > Metazoa > Chordata > Amphibia > Anura > Ascaphidae > Ascaphus > Ascaphus truei. Next base: position 34,467,021 of record CM071575.1, on the reverse strand, counting down.
TACTTTTTAACTTGTTTATTAATGACCTGAGTCACAGCTTTGTGTTATTACATGCACTGGTTTTTACCTATTTTTTTTTTTACTTTGAAGGCACTTGCGCTTTGTTTTTGTTGAACTTGCCATGACAGATACAGTATGCATTGCTTATTTGATGCCTCTTGTTAATCTCATGCCCAAGTAGTGAACAAGAATAGAGCCCTTCTGCACAGTGAGTATTCTCAGTTGTAATAATGGCATACTCCAAGCAATATAACACAAAAGAAGGTCCTGGAAGCGCTTTCGCTCTAAAAGAATGTGATGTGACCTCAAGTGATTAAATAAAATCAACAGTGTAAGGAAAACGCATAATTATGAGCAGGGCTGCCTGATGTCAAACTGACCGAACAAGTTCAGAACACAATTACATATAACAAATACAAACCGGCGCCTCAAAAATGTCCTATAAATGTTCAAATATGCTGCTAGATGGTATTGGGAAACCTTGTTAGGAAGTTCAATCTGGCACACCCCGATTGGCTTGATTAATCCACAGAGAAGTGTCTCAGGACATCCAGGATTAAACACAAGAAAAAAATCATAGTGTGGTTTTCAACCATATACCTCTGAGGAAGTGACGCACACGAAACGTGTAGGGTCAGAGGTTACAACTAATTGCCAGAGACGCATGCGCAGCGTTCTAGGCACGGTGAAAACGACTAAGCAGCGTCAAGTGGTACTTCCCCCCGGCGTCTGCTTCTGTACTTGATCTCGTTTCACCGAGCACATAGACGGCATCGGAACGCCCATACAGACGTCCCCCTGCAATGGAGGAGATAGTAGCAGTATTTGCCATAGTTGGATGTGCCTTTATTACTCCACATTGTTGTGAGTAGGATTCTGGCTTTTACCACCAGACCAGTAGCCCCACGCCACTCTATTTGTAGAAGTTTATTGTCTTTTTAAAAAATTACCTTAACTGTATTTCAGCCATTTTTATCTATTCTTTGCTATCTGTATTTGTTTGTAGTGTGGTTTCTGTAGTTTGTTGTCTGTTTGTTGTGTTTTGGTGTGCTAGTATTGTATTGTTTGTTTTTCTGTTTGTCTGTCTCATGTAGCAGTATACACTATGATTTTTTTCTTGTGTTTAATCCCGCATGTCCTGAGACACTTCTCTGTGGATTAATCAAGACGATCCGGGTGTGCCAGATTGGACTTCCTAACAAGGTACTCAAAGCAATACCTTTTGGGTCTCTACTACTCTAGAAAAATAAGCTTACACGTTTTAAAGTGTGTAGTGATATACATTATTGTTGTATAGTGCACAACGTACATTTTCTGGGGCAGATATTGAATATGAATTGCTGCATTTGCATTGAATGAGATGAATATGCTCAACCTTCTTCTGAGATTGTTGCTGTATTTCTCAGAAGGTTAAGTGAGATCAAGTGAAACCCAGACAGGAGGTTCTCTAGTTTAATCTCTGACCCATCTGGTCTTTAGTGGTAAACTGGGGACACTTACTTCAAGAGTAATTATCTTCAACAGGGTGAGTTCAGTCCTCCAGGTTTTTTTTTTAAATCTTTGACGCTGGCATTAAATATTCCATTCTTAGATGCAGGCCCATGTGGAAGGTAGGATCGCAAAACCTCGTCTTGCCTGGTATGGAAGACAATCTCTAAATCATTTTTGATCATTGAGGGCATTGCCCATTGGCACCCTTGCATAATATAATAATGTTAACTATTTAAAGGCGTAATGCCACCTGGACCAAAGTAAACTAATGGCATTGACATGTTTCACTGGTTGAATATACCAGATTAATGCCTATTAAAAATTAGACAAGTGTATGAATTGTACTGTAAAAATCGGACGATAAATAAAGAAGATATGGGGAAAAGAAGATTATCTATAAATATGGACATTTTCGTTCAAATATGACCCTAAGCACCATGTGCATCGAAAGTGACAAACGTTGTAGCTTATCGTTTGAAGATATCATCAATGAATTTACTCTCCAAAAATCACCAAAGATAATGTTTTAATATTAAAATGAATGTGACGTGCTAACACTTTGTTTTAGCTTCACACCGTCATCTTTGTATATAACAATGCTAGGATAATGCTTTCATTCATTTCAGTTTCAGGCTTATATTTTCAATGGTCCCTGCAGTCAGAAGAAAAAATCTATTTCTAATTGTTGGGGCCTCTTAAACTGGGCATAGCTTAGGGCCTCAGTAGGTCAAAGTCCGACCCTGACCTTTGCATAACCTTTTTACCTGATTATACAGTTTCTCGGGCCTTCTCTTCACTTGGCCTGGTGCCAACTCTTCTTTCCCCCTCCCCTACTGTTAAAAAAAAAAAAAAAAGTGATTGTGGTCCTATTGTAGCCCAAAGTCCAGGGGTAAAGAACAATACGCCATTAACAACATGGAACATTGCACTATCTGCTGAAAATAAAAAAATAATAGTCATTGATTTTTGACCAACCATAAAGAAGCCACTGAAAAGGTAATTCCACATTTTTAAGGTAAGTTGAAACTGCCCGTTCCAGGACTCACAATAGGCTATTTTAGTTTGAGAATCACAAACAGCCATTCAGAAAGAGGTCACACATACATACACATACACACACGCACATACACGCACACACACACACACACACACACACACACACACACACACACACACACACACACACACACACACACACACACACACACACACGCGAGAATGGGCAGCCTAGTGACGGTTTTATTATTAAATGCATGCACTGGGAAGGGATTACATTCATTTTATTTTGAAATAAAATGGGATATGTTTAAAGGGTCTCTGCCTTTCTGTTTAACCCCTGCACTGCAAGAGGGGCTCGCAAAGCTTTGCATTGGAAGGGTTACTTTAGCACAAGGATACTACTTTTTAACACTTGGAACAGGGACCACTAGTAGCAATGGATACATGTATATTGTTGAACAAATGCAGCCGGTATGGGTCATGACATGCATGGGACCCTGGTGATGTATGGAACCCTCATCTGATGCATGGGACACATGTGATGCATGGGACAAACGTTTGATGCATGGGATTCTCATGTGATGCATGGGACAAAGATTTGATGCATGGGATCCTCATGTGATGCGTGGGACCCTCATGTGATGCATGGGACCCTCATGTGATGAATGGGACCCTCATGTGATGCACGGGACACTCATGTGATGCACGGGGCACTCATGTGATGCACGGGACACTCATGTGATGCACGGGACACACTGTGAGGATGGTACCTTTGTGAGTTATGGACCCTCAGTGCTAGAGGGACCCATGTGCTGCCGGGGAACACACGTTTTGATGCATGGGACCCTCATTTAATGCATGGGATCCTCATGTGATGCATGGGACCCTCATGTGATGCATGGGACCCTCATGTGATGCACGGGACCCTCATGTGATGCACGGGACCCTCATGTGATGCATGGGACACGCGTGTGATGCATGGGACCCTCGTGTGATGCACGGGACCCTCATGTGATGCATGGGACACGCGTGTGATGCATGGGACCCTCGTGTGATGCATGGGACCCTCGTGTGATGCATGGGACCCTCGTGTGATGCATGGGACCTTCGTGATGTATGGGACATCATGTGATGCATGGGACCCTCATTATCTTCTGTATTTCTTTGCCCTTGTTTGTCCTTATTTGGTATGTCATCCAGTTGACGTAATATTCATAACATTGTGCACCTATTGTACCGCGGCGTGGAATATGTTGGCGCTTTAATAAACAATGATAATAATAATAATAATAAACACATCGATCTTTAACATTTTTGCTTTTTTCTGCAGTTTGTAATATTAAAGTATGTTTTTTGTTTCCACAAACTCTATTCTAGGGCATTATTCAGTATCTCCTGCTACAGAATATCACAAGACTTCTCTACGAACTGAATTACAGAAAGATAGCTGTGCAAACAAAGCCCAGTCTAAACCGGTTACCAATTTGCATTGGACCAGTTTGCATTTGCATTTGGACCAGTTACTCAGGATGTGTTTCAGTACAGCTTGTTCTGAGCAACTGTATCCATCAGTAACAGATTAGAAATGATTCTGCCTTTGTTGAGGCATTACATGGCTTCCTCTTGATAAACTGATTTGGGTTGCTGGCCGGGATAACTCCGTACATGATTACAACTACTCTATTTGTGCAAGTTTTAGGAGATCATTACCAAAACTGCCTAATATTCGTGCCAGCAAATACAATTAGCCAGACCAACTCTCATTCCCGTCCCTGTTTACAATCATATTGCTTAATTAGTGTTTGGTTCACATTCAATCAATCAAAATTAGAAGTAAATCTGGAATGCATGTCTTGTTACCAGAATAAAAGGAGTTTAGAGTTTGTCCGCCGAGTTGCAAAGTATGGCAGATAAACGGGTTATGGTGGGTAAAAAAGTAGGTTATCTCGCTATGCACTTTAACCCAGGCTGTGCTGAAAAGCTGTGTGATGCTTCAAGCTGCATAAGTTGTATACGTTTATAGGGGTCCATGCCAAGATGGAATTGAAGCAAAAGGAGGCGCACTGTTTGCATGTCATTTTCCAGAATCCCTTGCTGCCGTGGAAGCACTATATGTTAGGAGATAATGGTGAAAAGCAGGGTTGCAGACCTGTCTTATACATGCAAAGTGCTATTTTCATTTGCAGATTACTGGCAAATAAGCGTGTATTTGAAAAGTAAAATAGTACACCATATTACATCACACCCTGCTCTCAATTCCAGGCAAATCCTTGTTGGAATGGAACAGAACCATGTTAAATATGCTGCAGCTACAAAATAAAGGAATAAAGCTGTCGCCAATAAACATTTCTGCTATGTAAACCGTTTCCCAAGGATACAGAATCTCTGTTTAACTCCATCAGTTCTGTCCTTCCTGTTCAAGCCTCTGCAGGGCTCGGTCTGCAGGTCTTATCCTCAGTGCCTAATCCAGCTTCCTACTATTTCATTAGCAGCCCATGGCTTTTTGCTAGAGATGGGTGAATTCGTCGAAATTTGATTAAAAAATGTTTTTCCGCATTTCTGAAAAAAACTTGCAATAGTTTTTTTTAACGATTTTTCTTGCTGAATTTGTGCATATTTTCCTATTTACAAATATATATTTTTGCGAATTTGTGAATATTTACAGTGAATTCCATTTTTAGCAAAACATTTGCACCATCTCTACTTTTCACGCCATGTAGTATTCTTGCTGTAGTATGCGCAGTTTTATGCTGAATGTGCTTGTACCTTAAGTGGATACTTTAGTGATAACAGCTGTTGATATAACCGTATTTCCATTAGTAAGCATGATATCAGATCACTTAATGGACTGAAGGAGCAGCTCAGTGAGTAAAGATGCTCACTCTGGAAACAATGACTGATTTGTAGCAGGGGACCCTGGTTCAGAATCCTGGTTTCCGCTCCCTGTGACCTTGAGCAAGTCACTTTATCTCCCTGTGCCTGAGGCACAAAAATCAGATTGTAAATTCCACAGAGCAGGGACCCGTGCCTGCACAAATTGTATGTACAGGGCTGTCTACAATGTCAGCTCTTACAAGAAAAAGCAATGATCAGAAAAAAACCAATGTGTTTATTTTAAATGTTCTTTAGATTATTCCATTATATATATCTCTATATACTTATGGCTTGCCATATTTTCTGATAAACATTTATAGTTCAAAAGAAAGGGAAAGACCATTTAACGAACGATAATTCGTGTTCATGGCTGAATGGGTCATCTGAGGTGAAACTCTTCCTAACTTCACACTCCTCACTTCAGCTCGAGCTTTTAAAATCTAGTTGGCATTTATGGGAGAAGGGAAAGATTTTCATAGATAATACAGCAGTAATCGTGCATTGCAGTTAATACACACACCAATGTAAGAAAATGTGTTTGGACATGATATTCAATTAGACTGTGTATACAACATAGTATAAGGAAAATCTAATTCCAAATGAACAAGTTAATCCACAGCCTTTAATATTTGGAAGATCTAGAAGGAGGATTACAGTGTAATAACTTGAAAAGGTACTGTGTAGAGAACATTTGAGAGAAAATGTCATCAAACTCATACAAGTAGACGCTGAGTTCATTTCAACGTTTTTATTTTAACGGTTTTATTGCTCTTCAGAATAGTCCAATTGGAGCTGATACAATGTAAGAGCTTCATGCTCTTATCAATAACTAGGACATTGGCTGCATCACATCATTTGTTTCCTACCTATTTAGCCGTTTAGAGGAAACCTCAATAATTAAACAAATAATTTCCACCTATAACATTAGGATTTTATACAAGAATGTGTCTTGAGAATGAGTGCTAAATATTAAGTGTATGTCTCTGTAATATATATATATATATATATATATATATATATATATATATATATTTCTAACAAGGATTAACATTTTAATTCAAATGAAGAAATTTCAGTTTATTCTGCACACTAGCTACATTATCCCGTTCTGTTAATTGAATCTTCTTTTTTTGTACAATGATTGCCCAGTTCAGTGAAAAGACCACGTCCAAAGCACAAACTCTTCCAGAGATGCTTTGTTATCTGCCCTTTAAGGAATGTATTGGTGGAACATGTTATTTCGTTTTGGTTCTCCTAGTGATAAAACACAGTACAGAGGCTAAGAGGGCATGTGATGTTCAGCCAATCGAGTGATCTGATTGGCTTAACGCCCTCTTGTACTTTATAATGATAAATAGCCATTCTGGACAAAATGTTCAAGCACAAGTCTTTGGAGTTTCAACATATAAAGTAATTATCATGTGGTCAGCTATAATTTATGTGATTAGAAGATATACTGAATTATTCCAGATAAACAATTTCAGAACAAGAATTTTCTTTTTCCTCAACATGGAAAAATCTCACCATCATTGGTGCACAGCGTGCACATATGCACAATATGGATGTAACCCCCTGTGTCTGCTATCTGCACAGGACATGGCCCCTTTAAGAATTACATTCCACTGGACCATATGACGGTGCTTAGCCAGTGGAATGACAGTTGGTGACAGTTGGTAAGGAAGCTTAGGGAGTGAGCCATGCAGGACCCCTAAGAGAGAGGGAACGAGAGAGAGAGAAAGAGAGAGAGAGAGAGAGAGAGAGAGAGAGAGAGAGAGAGGGAATGATAGAGAGAGAGAAGGAATGAGAGAGAGAGAAGGAATGAGAGAGAGAGAGAGAGAGAGAGAGAGAGAGAGAGAGAGTGAGTTGCCCCACTAGACCAATGCATGCAGCAGGGCCCAGCAGAGACCAAGACCTGACAGTGCAGAGGGAAGCAGGCAGACAGAGGCTACCACAGAGGGAGCTTAGGGAGCCCAGCTGTGCAGGAATTACACCAGGTTGGAGTGGGCGAGCTAACCCACAAAGGATATAAACTGCAGTTATATTGCCATCATTGTTTGATCTTTGTGAAGCACCAGGCCTGCAACACACACATAGTTTATGAGCTCCAACAATTGTGCTAGCACACCAGGATCTACAGGCCAGTACCCCATGATTGGGAGGCTGGACAGATTATTATTTGTTTGCGCAGCATTTCCACTGTTGGTATAGTTTGTTTAAGTATATATATGTATGGAGTGATTCTGAGATTAAGTGTCACCGTACTAATTCATATGACATATGTAGCACCACAAATTATAGCTATTTGAGTATATAAAGCTTGTCATAATTCATTATCACTGTGTTGTGTCTAGTCACTACAGTCTCACACAACATGTACCACACACTATAAGAATTAAACAGTAACTCATAGTACTCAGACTCCCACCTGAGTGAAGGCCTATAACTTGAGGTAAAATAAAGAGGGGTTACATGTATTTCGATATGATAGCTTTAAATGCATGTCTTCTGATATTTCAGGTTTAGAGCCTTATTCTATATTGTCCAAATCAGAAATGTGGGGCCAAGAATGGTTGCTTTGGACAATATAGAATTACCCCATAAATCTGCAATGTTAACAAGTTCATAGCAGTTAAGAATATTTGATTTTCATACCAAATGAATTATTGTTTTATGTTTGGATGTATGGAGGCTATTAATTTTGGATTCACGTTTTGGGAAGGAGTAGCAGGAGGAACAAGGGTTAATAACAGTGATGATCATGACAAGGAAGAAACTCATTCACATATCCAAGAACGAATCAAGCACCCAAACAAATGTCTCCCTCCTTAAATAACAAGGCACATATACCTGGCTTGGGAATGTTACACATTCTGCAGATGACTACAATGGCATAGTCATCATGATACAATCTAGTCATATTATCATTATGGCCATATCCCCTTATCCTTTATCCCATCCAATTAAAGATACATGCTCCTCCACCTAATGTTGACATTTGTTCTGTAAAGTGCTTGGCAGATGTAGGCAGTAGTCTTGCCATAAATATAACATCCATAAATTAATATACATTTAACAATCCCTAAATGAGTTGCCATTTGTTGGCAGAGTAAGCCACTGACAGACAAAGGGTTAAGAACACCTTCTGGGTGCTATTGTTTTTCTCCACTTTGAAAGGAATCAACGAGACCTGTTGCTTTTTTATGAACCACATGCATGGAGCAGAGGTGGAAGATTGCTCATCCATGGTATAGTACTGTATGGTGGGCTCTACATGTCCCATCTTGGTGTCATGCTTTAGTATATACTGTTCACACTTAATGAGGCTGACCTATGTCTAACTGTTAACATGTCAACTGTTCTCCAAAACATCCCAAACTTCCCGAGAGTCTGGCAGAGTTTCTGTAACTTTTTTTTTTTAAATGATTGCATTTTTAAGAGACGTACCTTTTTAAACACACGAGGAACACATAATTATTGATTTAATTGTTTATTATAGCATTGTACCTATTGGCTGCTGTTGATTGAGGAAGAATCAAGGAGTAAGTACTTCTAGTATACAAAGGCACAGAAATCAGGGCTTATAAAATACTCCTCTACTGTCCAAATGAGCCATCAGCCATGTATCAGGGTGATAGAGGTAGCTGAGGATCTTATTTCAGTTTTTCCAGACTAGGGAGGTAGGATGAGTACAGTATGTGAAGGTTTTGAAATCTCATTCTATCTACTTGTAATGGGTATTCCCCCACCCAATCGCATATAGAGTGTATGTGAGGGGGTACCTATATGTTACCAGGTGTGGTGTGTTACCTGTTGGCTCACAGGAGGGCTGAGCTTCCGCCACGGGGAACTTGGGGTACATACATATAACACAATCTCGTGGTGCAACGCCTCCACCTGCGATGGCTCCCGCCAGAGGAGGAGTGGTTCCTCGCAGAACAAATATATATATATATCTCACTCCACACACTGTATGTAAAATAACCAATGACTTTACTGTAGCAATACGCAGTGCTTGACAAATCACCCAAAAATCTACTCGCCGAACCAAAAAATCTACTCGCCACCTACTCCCGCCCCTAGTCCCGCCCCCAACCCCGCCTCTGGTCCCGCCCCCAGCCACGCATTTTAAAAAAAGAGAGTGTGTGGGGGAGAGAGAGAGAGAGTGTGGGAGAGAAGAGAGAGAGTGGGAGAGAGAGAGAGTGGGAGAGAGAGAGAGAGTGGGAGAGAGAGAGAGTGGGAGAGAGAGAGAGTGGGAGAGAGATTTGCCGCCATTTTTTTTAACTTTTTTTTTAACCCAATCAGGGAGGGAGATTATTTATTTATTTATTTAAAAAAAAAAAAAATTGGCACGAGCAGGGGAATTCATTGAGCTGCAGCACGGGTCGCCAGCTGCCTAAATCCACTCGCAACGGGCGACTGGTTATCATTATTTGTCGAGCACTGTATATATATATATATATATATAAAACACACAAAAAAGAACTAAGACAATCCCCTAAAAAGCACTCTAAAATATACCACAAATATAATTAAATTAAACTGATGTGAAAAGAATTAGATGCTCCTCAGGTGCAGACAATGAACATGATTGTCTTATATGTTGTTTGTTTAATGTTTTAACAGTATTACGCTATGTGTTGTGCTTTCTCTTTGTTTTCAAGCCCACCGTGAGGATCAACAATCTTCACAACCAACAGGCTTGGTTTTCGTATATCCTTTATAGTGGTAAAATTTTATAGGCGCCCACGGAACTATTCCCTGTCCATACTGTTTTCCTGACCAGGGGGTCAGGCTTTGTGTCCTAGGCAGCCCCTTATGTATAGTTTTAATTAATATATAAGGTAATAGTTACTACACCACACACATTGCGGTTAGCGCTACCTGTTTTGTTGTTTAGGATGCAAATCCCTGTTCTGGTCATGACCTAAAACCCCGTTCTCGAGAACAAAAAGAGGTTTTAAATCAACCCTAGAAAAGTCAATATGATTATCCTTCGCATTGCTTATCTGCATGTCTGACTGCTGCTATTAAAATAGGATCAGTAAATACTACAGATTCCCCATGTTAATTCTGCCTCCTTAGCCAATAAATCAGCTATAGCATTTCCTTCAGTAAGAAAATCCTGTCTTGTTTTATGTGCTGGTACTTTAACAACAGCATAGAGATCTGGAACTTGAGAAGCAAGTTCAAATATCGTTTGTAATGTTTCTGTATGAATCAGAACCGTATTCCTGGTATCTACAAAGCCTCTGCGCTTCCATATACTAGAGAATTCCTCCCTTCTGCTTTATCAATGGTCAGTAAACTTCTTACTGCTTCTATTTCTTCCCTCGGTGCAGAGTAATATCCTTGCAATTTATACTTCACAGATAATCTTTTCTTTGGATAACAAATAGAATAACGCGTGTAATATTTCCCCTCTGAGCAAAATCTAGAACCACCCACAAATATAGGTTCATCTTTCTCATTTGCTTTTCTTCGAAAGAGTGACAAATAGTTATCTTCCATTTGAGACAGACATTCATGTCCCTGTCTGCCATATTGCATCAGATGCGTAAGAATATTTTTAGCCTTACGATCTACTTTGATACGCTTAGAAGACAACGTTAATAGCCAATGTGCGAATCTCTGATGTGAAACCTCATTAATTTCTTTTTTCAAAAGAATTTTTAGAGGAGTGCGTGGTGTTTGCAAAATAATGTCCTTAAAACCCACTGTGTTCAGAGGCTAATAGAGCAAAGTGAACTCCCCCTAAGTGTGTGACACAAGTCTCAAAGCCTCTCTCCACCAGTGAAATAATCTTTGAAAAATACTCTACTGTTCTCCAAATTCCACGTCGTAACCTCAAGAGTACTGCTTAAACAGTCATCTCAGAAGTGTGGACTTGGAGTGCAAAGGGTGCTGAGGAATATATTGCAGCTAAGGTTGGTGCTATTTAGAGATCTTTCTTAAGTGTCTCAAAAGCATTCTGATGTCCATCTGTCCATGGACCAGATGAAGAATCAGTGCCTTTTAGAAGATAATATAAAAGTTTTGGCTTTTTCAGCAAATCCTTCTATGAAATCTCTAGAAATATTTACCGATCCCAAAAATTGTCTCAATGATTTATGAGCAGTTGGTAGAGGGAAGGAAGAAATAGCTTTAATTATTCCCTGCAATGGTTTCCTTTCACCTGGAGCAATAAGTACACCAAGAGATTGTACTTCTGACTGTAAAAGTTTTACTTTACGTGTATTCAATTCTTACCCAGATTCTGGCAAAAATGCAAAAAGTCCTGTTAGAAGAACCAAAAGTTCCTCTTCTGTCTCCGTCTGTAATAATATATCATCTACATACTGTAACAGACACTCTGGTCTTAAAAACTTTGACAAAACTTTAGCGAAAGCCTGGTGAAAATAAGTGGGTGAACTGTGAAACCCCGGCAGCAAAACATTGAAACATACTGTACTGCTGATTCTGAAAGGTAAAGCAAACTTATATCGACAACTTTGTACCAACTCTACCCCGAAAAATCCATGTACTATATCGAATATCGAATATACCTGTGCATCTGCCCTTAATTGCAACATCATACCTGGAGTTTCTGCAACTATATGAGTTGAAGGTGGAGTATACTTGTTTATCACTAGTCAATCTTCAGAAGCCATCTGGCTTCTTAACTGACCAAAAAGGATCAGCATTTGGAATTAGCTTTCCGTATAACACCTCTCTTTTTCCAAATAACAAATAATAGTTGCAATTGAACCCACACCTTCCAGTGGCAATATCTACCGACATTGAGGTGGAGCATCTGGTCCCTGTATATCAACCATTACATTTTTAGTCTTTAACAGTCATTTGTAGTCTGTTCCCACAGTGTTAGAAATTGTTGCACCAACTGTTTGAGACAGGAATTATCACTAACATCAGGCCATTGATAATCGTTAGCGATCAATTCCACTGTACAAACACTTCCTACTTGCCCATATTCAGAAGGATCTAATAATATAGTTTTTCTGTCTTTAGAGTCTTTCCAAATAACTTGATGTCCTAAATCCACAATCCATCCTTGTTTTTGCATGACTTCTGTACCAAAAATATTATCAACACCTTCGCTGTGCCAAATATAATTTTTTGTCTGTAAATATCCTTTTATTTCTAGAGGCATCAGATACCAATCTAGCAGGGGAACCTCCTTTACCTTTAAATCCTACAATATTACAGAGAGATGCCCTGGACATTAATAATAACTTTTGTCTTGTCACAATTAATGGGGCCCTGGTATCAATCAAAAACTCTGTTTCATGACCCGCTAAGATTCCCTTTACAAAAGGTCTTCCTTCTCTGTCTAAATTTGCTGGGATTAATTCTTCACTAGGACATGTTTTCAGATTTTCTAGTCATGTTGAATTACAAAAATTGTGTTACAAACTGAACCCTGCTTTTGTGCCATATCGTTAGTGTTTGTGTAACTGGTCACAATTTCTCTAATCTGTTTAACAAGTGGATTTTTGTGTTTGCATAGGAGGAGCTGTTGCCTTGAATCCATCCTCTTTCCCCAAACTTTACTGTTGATTTCAAAATTGAACACAATTATTTTCTATATGACCTAGTCTTTTGCAGTGGAAACATTTTAAAATACCCCCCCACCCCCCTGGAGGTTTATCACCTCTCCATGTGTTTTAATCATTCCTGTTATTTTGAGCTGTGGGTGTAATTTGACTTTCCCAGGGACTGTTAACCCTTTGAGCGCCACAAGAGAAATCTCTGTTTTTAACAATTTCTGAGATTTGAAGTCTGAGATTATTCTCTTTATCAAGTTCCATTAATTGTTCATGAATTCTTAAATCTGTCTTATCAAGATACTTTTTTTGTTTCAAATCAATACCAACATTCAGATCTGTATTAATGTTCTTTTTCTGTGCACACATATGTGATATTACATGTTTCAACCTGCTTTTCTACATCATGTACGTGTCTATTTAAAATGTCACAGTTTGACCATTTATCTGTCCAAGAAGAAACATCATGCAACGTCTCATCTTCGCAAACCATCAAATTAAACATTTTTACAATTTTGATGACATTTCTTAGTTTTTTCTTTTCTTTACGCATGGTTAGTCATTTTTTATCAATAGACTGTTTTTTTTTTGTGTTCTTGGTCTCATCCGGAACACCAGAACTTGTGTCTGAAGACGTATGAGGTCATAAATGAAACACCGTATTGCTCCCATTTGCAAATGTATCAATAAATTTCATACTCCGTTTCATCATTTTCCACGAAAACCTGTGCTGTTCCAAGACTAGTTCCGTCCTGTTTCCAACTGAATGCCACAAACAATATATATACTTCGCACAGTGCTTTACAAATGCTCTCCATTCTTGGAGAAATATCCAGACACTGCTTCACACAATGTCTCACAAATGTTCACATTTGCTCACAGCTGCTGCTGCTGCTGCTGCTGTCTGTCCATCCATGTGGTGAACTGGTCTGACAAAGACAATTCTTTCTTCCGTTCGATTTTCAGCTTTTTCTGAAATCTTGGATATCTTTTTTTTTAAATCCGGCAAACTCCCCTCTTATTCAAGATGAATAAAAACTGATGTCCGGTGGCTCGCAAAATGTTAAATCATCTTCAGTACATTATATCTTAGCTGGATATAATAATTCCACATTCAGTTTAGCACACAAAAGAAACATTTATTTGTCCAAAGTTACTACTTACATATGGAAAGCAGATATATGGTAGTTTACATCAAACATGCCATATTCTTTTCAAAGGTGGTAATTTGTCATCTGTTATACCTTCTTAGCTCTCTGAGTGGCATCCTTTCTTTGTGTCCTGGTGTAATCCTTTTCTTTAGCTCACTAATCTGACAATTATGGTCTTCTTATACAGAGTAAAAAAACATACACAGCATACTGTTCTCAGTATTATGACTGAATATGGTATCACATTTGTCTTTTCAAGATGGATCCATAACTTTCTTACAAATATGGTAATCACCCTTGTATGTCCTTGAATATCCGTGATCGAATCCTTTCACAGATAGCCCAAGACAGCTGTCTGTCATATCATCTATCCCTGAATCTATCTTTGGAGTCCCTAACTCTCTTTATCAGTCCACAGTCATTTACTGTTGATCCCATTGTCTTAAGTGTGATGATTGGCTTTTTCCCAATCATCTTGCTGCTCCATCTTCTTTAACCTTTCGTAATCTTCAGTGGTCTTTTTTTTTACCATATGGTATTTACATTTCTTTATAACAATTCATTCTGACAGTCAACCATTTGCACTTAATATCCTTCCTTTGTTTTTGTAACTGTGAAACTATATAAGTGATCCAAGAGATATACCACCATCTGACCTGTCTCCTACTCCAGGGGTGCTGAACTACAGTCCTCAAGTCCCCCCAACAGGTCAGGTTTTCAGGATGTCCCAGCTTCAGCACAGGTGGTTCCATAAGAGGCTCAGTCTTTGACTGAGCCAATGATTGAGCAACCTCTGCAGAAGCAGGGACTGATTGAGCCATCTGTGCTAAAGCAGGGATGTCCTGAAAACCTGACCTGTTGGGGGGACTTGAGGACTGGAGTTGAGCACCCCTGTCCTACTCTCTCACAATATATACTACTATACCAGTCAATCTGTTCGAGTTACATTAACACCCTGTTGGCTGTTGCATATAATACAATTCTCTCTCTCTATATATATGAAAAAATTGTAACTTAAAATGTTATTGATTTTAAAGACAAAGAATAATACACAATCCTTCCATTGTTTCAATTAACATCCAAATAAAATCATAATACACTAAGAACATAAATCCATGGGAGGGGGAGGGGGGAGGGGGGGGGGGGGGGGATGTGGCTCCTTCCCTTGTGTTGCATTTCCCTGTACATCAATCGTACTTCCTATTCTCACTCCCTGTGCGGTCTGACTTATGTTCACTTCTCAAACCCGTCCAGCCCATCTTGTGCTATAGTATTTTACAGGCCTTCAGCCGAGAATGCACCTCTGACTATCAAAGCAGGATTGTGGTACCGTTCACTCCTGGGATGTCTGTCTGAGCCAGCCATGGTAGCCAGAATTTTTGGAATTTAATGCCAGTGTCATTAACTAAACTTGTTAATTTCTCCATCTGGCAAACATACCAAATTCTGTTCCAAATTTTAGTAATCGTTGGAACTTCTTTTTGTTTCCACAATGCTACAATCTGGCACCTTGTAGCCATTGCAAAATGAGCAACCAATTTACTCTCTACCCTGGCGAGACCTGGTGTTGGTCTATTTAGTAGGAACAGCCACGGGTCCAATGGAATTGTGAGGTCCAAGATCCACTGAAGCCAATCCTTAATTTCCTCCCCCAAGGGGGTGATCCGGGGGCAAGACCACAGCATATGCACCAGATCAGCTTATTCTCCACATTGTTTTGGACACAATGGGGAGTATCCTGGGACAAATCTGGATAATTTAAGTGGAGTGAGATACTATCTCGTTAACACTTTATGTGCGTTCTCCCTTAACGTGGTATAGATTGCACTTTTGACTGCCGATACAAAAATCTCATCCCAGTCTTCTTCCTGCACCTCACCCGGGCCTGATTCCCATTGATACATATAACTAAGCTTTTGGGTATAGTCGGGACCCAAACAGGTTACTTCCTTATACATTTGCGATGTAAGGCCACTTGTATCCATTTCTAATAAACAGAGCTTTTCGAAGGTGGTCAATGGGGGACGGGAAGAATGTTTGTTATAAAATGTTCTGATCTGGAGGTATCTAAAGAATTCCGAGTGTGGTATATTTTTTTCAGATCTAATTTGCTCAAATGTTTTGATAACTCTGTTTCCCTCCAGATCTCTAAGTCTTGTGAATACCTTCTTTTTCCAAATTGCCAAATCTGTACTATTCAGGGCCGTAGCAAACTCTGGATTACCCCATAAACGGGCCATTAATGAATTTCTGGTTATCAGGGAACATTTAAATTTGGAGGCCTCCCAAATTGTCCAAGAGTTGGCCATCAAGGATAGCGGTTCTTTGATGGTTCTAAACACAGATTTTAGGGACCAAATCAGGTTGTCTAACTCTAAGGAGAGCAGACTTCTTTTTCTAACTCCAGCCACCTCTTCCGGTTGGGGTCTACCTGCCATTGAGAAATGTTTGATAATTGTGCCGCTTTGTAATAGGACAACAGGCAAGGTACCGACCCCACCAATGTAGGTCTCTTTAGGATTTTCCCATTTACTCTCGTTTTTTTATGTCCCCAAATGAACTTAGACATCAGAGACTGAAGCGAGAGTATGTCCTTCATTCTCAGTGGCACCGGGATGGTCTGGAATAAGTAAAGAATGCGAGGAAGTAGATTCATTTTAACATAATAGATCTTGCCAATCCATGAAATATTGTAAGTAGACCATACTCTGATGTCTTCTCTCAAAGTCTGCAAAAGTTTGGGGAAATTAGCCCTACAAAGGATTTAATAATCGTTTGTGATATTTATTCCCAGATATTTAATATAATTTTGTTGCCATTTACAATTGAAATTAATGGCTATCAGTTTCTCCATCTCTTTTGGTAAATTTATGTTTAGGGCTTCCGATTTTGTTTGGTTAATTTTAAAGCCTGAAATTTGATTGAACTTCCCCAAGAGGTCGAATAGGTTGGGCAAGGAGGTGAGAGGTCTAGATACAGTCAAGAAAACATCGTCTGCATATAGAGCTACTTTATGAATCTGCTGGTTCATTTGTATTCCCGATATCTGGGTTATTCTGAATTTGTGCTGCCAGGGGTTTCATGCTCTGGCAGCATACTACTCAGCCAGTTTGTGATGAATTCTTCTGCATCTGTAATGGTCTCCGGGACCCCCCTTACTCTAATGTTATTTCTCCTAACCCTATTTTCTGTGTCTTCTTGTCGGTCTGCCAGATCCGACACCAGGGATTTTAGGTGAGACATATCCGACAGCAGGGATTTTAGGTGAGAGGCGTTTTTCTCCGTTCTATGAAGAGCCTTTATGGTAGCATCCAGACTTTTTTCTATTACATCTGTCCTGTCACTAATGCTATTAATGTCTCGTCTTAACTCTGCCATCTCTGATTGGAAGAGAGATTTAACTGCCCCGACGAACTCCTTAAGGTCGCTTCTGGTAACTAGGTCCCTGTCTGACCTCCAGTCCTCCATCCCTTCTCTTTCTGAGTCAGAGCCCCCGGGTGAGGTTGGGGCCGCTGATCATCCCTCTTGCACCTGATCCGCTCTTTCAAAATAGTCTGTTAAATCCGGCGAGGTTCTTCCAGTTTTGGACCAGGTAGACATCTTGGTTGTGTCTGTGGTTAGCTCCGGTAACGATTTAATTATGATTTTATGTGGTTTTTAGTACATAAAAGTGCCCGGGAATGCAGAGCTCGGAGATCAAGCATCCATTCTCTCAGTCGTTGCACACGCACCTCCCTCCATTTGAAATTTTAATTAAATGAGGGTAAGTTACATACAGTCTTTTTATATTCCCCCTTCTTCCCCCCTGCAGGTGGGATTTTGTTGTGTGGTTTTAGAACCCTTGTGGGATTGGCTTCCAGACTCAGGATAGGAAAGGATATGAAGGGGTCAATGTAGTCCTGTATCCTCCCCCTCTATCGGAACCTGTACCTTTAAGTGGTGTCTGATTTCTGATCCTCAGTTCCCTTTCTCTCCACCGGGTCTCCTCAGCCTGCTGGCTCTCTGAGTGTCACTTGGCTCTGTGATGGTGAGGAGCTCCTGTGTCATAGGCCCTAAGGTGCACAGCTGACTCCCCCTGCTCCAGATGCGGCCACCCTGCCGACCCCGCTCACCTCCGGGTAGAGTCTCTGGGACCGGGAGTCACTTCGTGGGGCACAGGCTGACCACTGTGGGCCCCGCACCTCCACAGATCCACCCGAGGGCTCGGCGGGTGATCGGATGGTTGGAAGGGCCCCTTGCCCACGCCCGCTGGCTCCGACAGGCCCCCAAGGTGCCAAACTCCAATTCCTCTA
This sequence comes from Ascaphus truei, assembly GCA_036426205.1. Taxonomy (NCBI): domain Eukaryota; kingdom Metazoa; phylum Chordata; class Amphibia; order Anura; family Ascaphidae; genus Ascaphus; species Ascaphus truei. Next base: position 34,448,673 of record CM071575.1, on the reverse strand, counting down.
ATAGTGGCCCAAATTCAACAAGAGTGGTACTGGTGCTTCACTTATGAGAAAATCAGTAAGAGATTGTTTTTTTTATATTGGGGTTTTCTATCAATAGTATGCTGATGGCAATTGATTTAATTAGATTTATTAAGAAGCCCGATCTTATGTGGCCATTTTACAGTGCTCCAGGCCACGCCCCGCTATATATACTATTTTAACTAATAATAGGAAGGCATAGAGAATTAGGTAGCATCATCTGATCTGTCTCTAATCTACCAATATATACTCTTCATCTCTACCTAGGTGTCTTCTTGTCCTGTCTTACAAATTAACATACTTTATTTAAAATAGTCTTTCACCTCCTCATATCTTTCTTACCCCTTCACCTGTTCTTTCTCAGACAAATGAAAAAAAAGACATAATCCAAGTTATTATGTATTACCATTATTTTTGCTAAATAGATTATAAATGACAAATACTTAAATAGGAAGCCAAACAACGGTGCCAAATGACATGATTATAACATCATTTACATTTTTTTCCCTGTAATCCAAAACATGATTTAAGCGTGCCATGTTTTCTCATTGGATCACAAATAGTCTGCAGTGCTGACAAAAAATCCAAATACTCATTTCAATTTATAGCACTACTCAACAATTTGTTGTTTACCCTGAAATCTATTTGCTACGTTATATAAAGAATTATTGTACGCTTGGTGTCCTTTTGGATAACACGCTCCAGACTTTGTTCTTGTTGTCTCAAGATACGCTTGTCACAAACTCAATTGGAGTTCCTGTCCTCTATCTCAGTCGAACAGGAGTAAGCCCTCAGTTTTGTTTGGGACTTGAACAGCAAGTTGATAAAAGTCTGGTTTGCCTGCCAGTTCAGAAGCCAAAACATTAGATTGTCACATACAGAGTTTGTGGAGTCAAAGGTTTCAATTGTACAGAAACAAATAGTAGAAGAAATATGGCTTTCATTAAAATAGGGGAAAATGCAGACAAATCTTTGAAAATTACTACTTGGAACAATATTATGTGAGACCTGCATAGGTCCAAGTGGAAAATAAAGTTGCGGGAATCAACTTTTAGATTATTTTCCTCGCAAAACATAGTGAAGTTACGATTTCCAGCTAGGACCTTTGTGGGTACTTTATAACTCATCCTTTTATGTGCCAGTTGCTTAATGACGAGAGATACAGTATCCCAATGAATGTCCAGAGGCACAAAAAAATGCTCAAGAAAAGGTGCAAACCAAAACAAGCGACAATAACATAACAGCCCTTCTTTAGGGAGCCTCTTTAAAATTAATTCAAATAATAATTCATCTCGTTGATCAAAAGTCTGCCTACCTTAAACCACAGGGAAATCCAAGATGAGCACTCACTGTACCCACAAGTATTGGTCCTGGAAAAAATGGCGACCGCCTTGGAGCGGGTATATTTCACAATTATGTTCAAAGTAGTTTCAGCATGGAATTTAGATCGAAGATCACATCCAGCAACTTGGGGGTGCCTCACTGCAATTAGGATCACAATGGAGAAAAACAGGCAACGGCAGTGCACAGCCGAAATACACAAATCAGAGAGAGAAAGATATCAGGACTCAATAATGGCAAAAAAATATATACATTTTATTGGACCATGATTAAAAAGGAGGCAAACAATCCTCCAACACATTTTACCCTTCAGTTTTAAAGTGCCTGTTGGCGTGAAACGCGTTGGAGGATTGCCTCCTTTTTAATCACGGTTCAATAAAATTGATATTTTTTTTACCATGTTTGAGCCGATATCTTTCTCTGACGCTTCCTGATTTTCCTCCATTGTAAATCTACAGTATCCAGTTGTACATCTTGTAAGTGATCTTTTTATCCCCTTGTCCATTTCACCCTTCAAAACTAGGACACCTTCAGTGTGTACAGATTAAGACACTGTATCATCACCTCATCCCTTGTTAACAACTCAGGGAGTCCCCTGTTTGATCAGCTTGACTCGTTATCACCTGTATCCTGCTGCCTCGATATGACAAATGATAAATCAAGGAGACACCTCCTGACATCAATATTCTATTACCCGAAAAGTCCTTTTGTACTCAAGATGTTAACACAAGTTCTTTTGTAATGCTTTTCCATTATCTTCACAATGATACAATTATTGGGGCCATAATTCTCTCACACATGTTATGGAAGAAATAGGGAATGTTAACCAATTGTATGAACTTTTGGGCACTCATAAATGTGGTCTGCAGGAATAGTCATTAATGTTTGTTTAATCTCTCTTCATAATCAGATTTATATAAACATGCTTTGCCTGTTGATATAACATGGCCTTATCCTAGTGTAACTTCCAAAGAGGCAATCCAAGCGACACTTTAAAAAAATAATATTTTTTTGTTTTAAAATATGCAGCCTTTGATTACCTTTATTGAAAACTAATTATCTAAAATGCCGATCAATTAATTCTCCCGTAATCTATCTGCAAAGATCCTGTTCCCAGGGTTCACTAAATTGCTGCCTTTCTGTTTCAATCAATCCTTCAGTCCGTGTAACTCAGCAGCTACAATGTATTCATATATTACGAAGGTAACATTATCTATTATTACCGTTTGCAGCTCAAACTGCTGGGAATATTGGCAACAAATTATCACAAACAGGAAAGTGTTGCAAATATCTTGCACTATTGGGAAAGTGTGCTAAAACCTGCTGTAGAAATCAAAACATACTCATTATATTAAAACTCATTAAAAATGGCATTCAAAGTTGAATGAAAAAAATGTAATAAGTAGATAATACTACAGAAATATTATTATTTTTTTTTTTTACAACACACATGTAGGATATTGCATGGATTGCTCCTTTAAAACAAGCAGAAAGCAACATTGAAGGAAATGATGAAGAGTAGCAGTTAGGTAATTTGCTACTATTGCTTAGGCTTGGATTTATCATCCAAATAAATGTGGGGATTTTTTTAAATGATTTGTGTGACAATTCATCCTCGGGTATGGGGCCTTAAAGAGTCTCTAACAAGAGAAATATTTATTTTATGGTGTGCAAGATTCGTTGCTGTGCTGTATATAGATGCAGTACTTATATGTTACATTATGAAACACACATGTTACATGTCTGAGTTATTTCACTGTATAGTGACTTCAATATAAGTTGCCAAGCAGGAAAGCACCTTCACCCTCACAACAGATTGTCATAGTGAGTTTTTATTTAATTCCAGGCCAATATTCTGAGCTCATTCCCTAGTTAATATCTGGATGCCATAGTCCTGTACAGAATATTCACATCAAGCCAGTAAACGGTATCTTAATCTAAAACTTACAGTTTTCTTCTTGAAATGTGCACTTCCAGAGCATTGTAACATTTCCCTTGTTAGAGATGACTGTAAACATTGTTCTGATTAAAATAACGTCCCTTTCAGCGTTATAATGGTTCAATGTGATACTATATAGCCAAACCACCAAGCATTTTTTGTCCCCCATTGTGAATCATCCCTCATATATTTAGACGGACTCGTTTATGAACAGGTCCCTCCCCCTTGTCCCCTTACATTTGTTAATCTAAAACAGCAATCTGATTATACATTTCTTACGACTAATTAAAACAAAAATTCTTCTAAATCAGATTGTAGTGCAGTCATTTGTAGCCTGCAGTTTTCCTCTCGCTGGAGATTTGCGGTTTGGCTTGTATTAACTTGGACATTTCCAGGCGTTCCCATACTGCAAGCTTTTCTGAACATGGCCCCAGCTACCAATTTCCTGTTTTTCTACATAGCCATTTCAAGCCCTCAAAAAACAAAAAAAACAAAGTGGCATTGATGTAACAGGCAAATATATTTTCAGTTACTTTAAAAATAAATATTTTGAGACATCCCCATTCTTTGCTGCTCAGGATACCCAATCCAAAAATCAGTGGATTAACAAGTGAGCACCATTCTCAGATAGTTCCCCAAACCTGCCTTACCCCATAAACACAACACATACCGTGCTTCTACTGCAGGATTCTGGGTAATGACATGCCAATGAGCACCCACAATGCATCACTACTTTTCCACTTTAACATGGATCCCTTTAAGCAGGTGCCTCCTGTTTCATACAGATTCTACAGCAAAGCCCAGGTTAACGAAGTCCATGGACAGCAAACCTAATCATACACAAATGTGTCTCATCAGTGTGAGGATGGTTACTGGCCTTGCATTGTGGAGATGGTTACTGGCCTTGCATTGTGGAGATGGTTGTGGCTACAGACCACGCCTGAGACGTGAATGTGCTCAGAAATGTTCTTTATAATCGCTGTAGAGTGGAGAGTTTCTGTCACCTCTCCCTAACTTAGGTGTGTTCTTCTTAGTGGTTATTTTGGGCCCACTAGCATGGTGTCTTTACCTCGATAAGCCATCAGTATGAGATCAGCGCAGGCACCGCAAGACACTTGACAGCCCAAGTGAGTGAGCATAGGGCGTATTCTGGCACTGGAAGAAGTCTTATGGGTGAGCACTGTTTAGTAAATATGTCCCATAAGAGGAATTTTCAGACACGGGAGGACGAGTACAAAAATTAAATCAGGTGAACAGGAGATTCCAGTCAGAGAGTGTTCAGTCCGCGCTCTTGCTCTTTATGAATGTGGAAAGTTGATTCCTCTCTGTCCTCTTGCAGCTCCTGTAGTTCGAGGCATCTTCCCCCACCTCAAAGATGGATCCCGGCGGAGAACTCCGACGGCAGAGCCAGGCAACCAAGAAAAAAAGGAACACAGGAGCGCACCAAGGTAAGAGTAATAAAGTGTATTACCAAGTATAGAAAATAGTAAACACTTACATAGAATAAAACTTTAATACATCTCGATCTAAACGATATCTTCTTTAGTAGGGCATCACTCAA
>CM071575.1:34250473-34443786 GCA_036426205.1 Ascaphus truei | reverse complement strand
CTCTACTAAAGAAGATATCGTTTAGATCGAGATGTATTAAAGTTTTATTCTATGTAAGTGTTTACTATTTTCTATACTTGGTAATACACTTTATTACTCTTACCTTGGTGCGCTCCTGTGTTCCTTTTTTCTTGAACAGGAGATTCCAGTTTGAAAATATTAGGAACCTGCCTTTTGAAGGATGTGAAACAATGATGTAGGGGGTTAATAATTAAACTGTAATAGTGCTGATAGGGCATAACACACGGAAACTCCATTGACTTCAATGGGAGTCTCCATACGAAAGCGCCGATTGGCATGTTGGAGTTTAATGATAACCCCCAGAGTATCTGAGTGTCTTATCAAAGTGATATATAGAAATATATTCTACTTTCTTTTTCTCATGAAGGATATCAAATGTTAATACTGTATGTTTGAGATCTGATGACTAGAGAGGCGGCTTATACTATTTCAGACCTGGCAAAGTTAAACCTTAATAAATATTTACCTATTTATATTTACCTATTTATTTACCTATTTGTTTCATATTACATTTCTTTTGCATTTAAATCCTAATTGCTTACCTGAATGTGAAATCCTACAGTATTCCTTGTAAGTTGTGTAAAATAACAAACATTTGGTGGAATTCTGCTCACCATGATGTCTACGGCCGCGCTTATAGTGCCGGCGACGCAACGTCGGCCGAAAACAAATACATTGCCGCCACCGCGTGTGGCTTATAGTGCGCGCGATGGTGACAAAGTGACGGAGCCACGTCGCGGAAACTGGAAGCCGGCAAAATTAGATTTTCAAGGCTGTGCATCACGTGACGGCCCGAACAAATCAAATGCGGAATCCGCGACCCCGCCGACCCAGCGAAACATAACTTTCGCTGGTGGCGACGGTGACGGGTGTCATCACACCGCCGTGTCAACCGTCGCCAACGATGGCACAATAGACACGGCACCTAGCCATAAGTTTAACAGGACAACATTATTTCAACATTTGTAAACATTTTTTGTTGGCAAATTATAGTACGTTGTCACGATCAATTTGGTCATATTTAGCACCAGTGCAAACTTGGAAACGTAAAAAATATCACCAACTAACTGCTTTTTGCATATTAGTAGCAATTTTTTCAGTCGCTATTTTCTTCTTGTACGGTTTGTCTAATACTAACGCTAATTTTTATGCAATTGTACATGTAAACATGAGACGTTATCTAATGCGAGCTCTTTCTCTCTCTCATTATTTAAAATGATAATGATAGCAGACATTCATGTTAACATATCTTCATGACTTTTTTTTAACCATGGGGATATTTCAGACATTGGAGATTTACTTGTCATGATTAAGCATGTATGTACCTAGGCAGTTGTGGAGTAGGAGTGGTCAAAGAAAGGAACAGTAGAAGCTTTTCAATCTTAGCATGACTTATTTAGTGGTGTCTGCTCTTTATGTTTTACTCCTGACTTGAAGGCATATGTTGGAGAGAACACTTAGTTCTGTCAACGGCCTGGCAAATGGTTCGGAGAACAAGCCAATTGGCATGACACCAACAGATCTGATTGAAGCGTATGCTGCTCCTGGAATCATTATCTCTCCTATTCATTGAAATCCATGTTTATGAACAGAGCCCTCCATGATTACCAGTATACTATTTGCATTTTGATAAATAACATGCATGTAATAGTGATACCTTTCTAAGATGATTTCTACCCTGTAACAATGTATAATACGCCATTTATTATTTAAATGCACACTAAAATATCTCTTTAATATACCTACATCTAAAGTGGCAATTATATCGAGTACGTTGCAGCACATTACAAGATCTTTTTAATCCTTTAATGTTGTGTGATGTAAGACAGTTGTCATGTCACATAATTATTTTGGAAAAGCTCAAAAGGAGTGGGATATGGACCTAGCTACAGTTGGAAGTGCAGGACATTATTCAGGATTCTTGGGGTGTTGATTCTCAATGTATCTGCAATGTCATTGCTCTAGTGTTACATACACACACACTGGGGGGTAGATACAACAGTAGATAAGTTAGCAAGGTTAATAGTAATCATTACTTCTCTCCACGTGGTGATTGGCTGCTGGGTGCATACTTTAAACCATTGAGAAGAAGAGAAAACCCCCCAATCTTTCTTAGAAGTTTTTTCTGTCTGACAACTAGATAAGAAAGCAATTACTAAAAAAGAAACTTTAAAAGACCCCTATAGCCCTGAATGGGAATACTATGGGATGAGTAATGTTCTATAGTTGTGTGTATGTATATATTATAGTTGATACAACAGTAGTAAATGCACCCGAATTCAAAACATATTAGTGAAGTGACGCATATGTAAATTGCAAATATAACTTCCCCTATTCTATTGTTGTTACAAGACTTTGATCCCACACTGAGATCAAATGTGAAGGGGCAAGGTCCCCCAAAATTCTTGGAAGCAATGACTTAAAAGGAAAAAGGATTGGTGGAAAAAGAAAAAGGGAGAAAAAACAAAAATATTGAAATTGCAGGAGTATTGATAAGTATCCCAACTTCCAGATTTTTCCTCTTGTTTTAAAGCATGTATGAACATCGGATAAGACAAAGAACTAGTACAGCTTCTGCCATCTAAAAGATTATAATTACACATTAGAAAATTCACTCACAATTTCGTGACATAACCCATCCCAGTACTCTTCAATTTCGGATCCCCATGCTAAACTCCTTGTGTCGGCTGGTTTCCGCTCCGACTTCGAACTGCAGTTGATGAAGTCGCTCGCGGGACTCTGCGTGCTCTCAGCATCGTTTTCTTCGGCGGGGTTTGGCTCGTTATGTTTGGAGCGTTCAAAGTCACGGGATTAACCTTAACCCTACACGGTTTCCTTTCCGCAACTCCTCAAGGTGATAATGTTTATACATATATGTGAATATATCTGTGTATGAGATATATATATATATAATTATATAGAGATATAACTTTTTTTTTTCGGTAATCGACTGCCCACCTCCCTCAATTTACCAGGATGAGAACGAAAGAGAAGCTGGGAACACACAAATTTTTGAACTATAGTGTGTGGGGACTGGGCTAAGGGGTCCCTCTGCCGTTCCCGTGTCACCAGACATTGTATATTATCATTGGCTTTATTGGGAGATTGCGCCTGTAACACCAAGCTTTTTTAAAGAAGAAGCGGGCGGCGGAGAAGACGATCACCGTCAGGAGAATCAGCAGGAGGTGTGGATGGCGAATACGGCGTGTGGGTGGAGGTGGATCGGCACAGTAGGAGATATTCAGATCCATGGTGAGACAGCGAGAAAAAGCACGGGTAGGAGCAACCCCCTATGATCCGACCTGGAAGTCCACTGTGATTTCCTGAAGACTTCCGGGTCGGACCACGATGGGCTTTCTCCTGCTGCTCACATGGATCTGATAAACTCTCATGCGGCTTCAGCCCCCTCCGCCACCAAAAAAAACCACGCCTTTACCATCCAAACGCCTCCTGCTACTGCTTCCCAACATGGAACCGCAGCTCTTTCTTCCGCTCACCATCCTGTCCACCGGCCATCGCAGCTCATAAAATTCACCTCACCCAGGCGAGCGGGGGTAGAGTTGTTCGAGACTCTATGTATGTATATTGGTATGTATGTATGTATGTATTATACATAATAATATCTATATAGTCTGTAAGGATCCCTAGTGATCCAATATACATACAGAGTATAATCACATAAAAGGTTTATTGTCCCAAAATACTCACATATCCCAACGTTTTGGTCTTCTTCAGGTGTGATTATGTATTTATATATATGTATTTATATATATCTATATCTTCCAATGCAACAGCCGGCACACCTTGAGAAAGGTCCCACTGGGGGACCGAAAACATCGTTTTTTTTCTTCTATCAAATATAGAAAATGTAGATCTATCTTACCTGTGTGCTTCCCTTTATGCATGTCATGTTGCAACCGGTATCGTAATGGTCTACTATATAATATATATACATATCCACACACCACACACACACCACGGAGAGGAGAGATACTTTCCTAGACCTGGGTTTGGTTTACGGAAAATGTGAATTTGATTTAGAAATTCCTAAAATCATGTTATCTGGAGAAGTTTTTTTCCCAACGGACTCAAAGTGTCTTCAGAATTACAGGATTGAGTGCGCCAGTACGCCATCACATAGCGACTGAAAAAAAGAATGGAGAATTAATGCTGCGTAGTACTCGAAAAAACAGGCAGAAACATGAATTTTGAAATAAAAGTCCGTGACCACATGTATCTTTCCCGGTCGCGATTATCAAAACGGACAGGCATCCAGAGATGGCTACGGAGGGCTTCATTCCTACGCATGCGCACTACGCTCCAAACCACGCTCACACTCGTGGAGGTCAAATTGCAGATAGCGCTACAGAGTCAGCCCCAGCATGCGGGACTGTTATCTGGAAGGATTGACATTGCCCCTGTATACCTTTTTGAGTGATGCCCTACTAAAGAAGATATCGTTTAGATCGAGATGTATTAAAGTTTTATTCTATGTAAGTGTTTACTATTTTCTATACTTGGTAATACACTTTATTACTCTTACCTTGGTGCGCTCCTGTGTTCCTTTTTTTCTTGAACAGGAGATTCCAGTTTGAAAATATTAGGAACCTGCCTTTTGAACGGATGTGAATCAATGATGTAGGGGGTTAATAATTAAACTGTAATAGTGCTGATAGGGCATTAACACACGGAAACTCCCATTGACTTCAATGGGAGTCTCCATACGAAAGCGCCCGATTGGCATGTTTGGAGTTTAATGATAACCCCCAGAGTATCTGAGTGTCTTTATCAAAGTGATATATAGAAATATATTCTACTTTCTTTTTCTCATGTAAGGATATCAAATGTTAATACTGTATGTTTTGAGATCTGATGACTAGAGAGGCGGCTTATACTATTTCAGACCTGGCAAAGTTAAACCTTAATAAATATTTACCTATTTATATTTACCTATTTTATTTACCTATTTGTTTCATATTACATTTCTTTTTGCATTTTAAATCCTAATTGCTTACCTGAATGTGAAATCCTACAGTATTCCTTGTAAGTTGTGTAAAATAACAAACATTTGGTGGAATTCTGCTCACCATGATGTCTACGGCCGCGCTTATAGTGCCGGCGACGCAACGTCGGCCGAAAACAAATACATTGCCGCCACCGCGTGTGCTTATAGTGCGCGCGATGGTGACAAAGTGACGGAGCCACGTCGCGGAAACTGGAAGCCGGCAAAATTAGATTTTTCAAGGGCTGTCGCATCACGTGACGGCCCTTGAACAAATCAAATTGCCGGAATCCCGCGACCCCGCCGCCCAGCGAAACATAACTTTCGCTGGTGGCGACGGTGACGGGTGTCATCACCCGCCGTGTCACCGTCGCCAACGATGGCACAATAGACACGGCCTACAAGTTTAACATGCAACATTATTTCAACATTTGTAACATTTTTGTGTTGGCAAATTATAGTACGTTGTCACTGATCAATTTGGTCATATTTAGCACCAGTGCAAACTTGGAAACGTAAAAAATATCACCAACTAACTGCTTTTTGCATATTAGTAGCAATTTTTTCAGTCGCTATTTTTCTTCTGTAACGGTTTTGTCTAATACTAACGCTCATTTTTTATGCAATGTACATGTAAACATGAGACGTTATCTAATGCGAGCTCTTTCTCTCTCATTATTTAAAATCTAAATGATAGCAGACATTACATGTTAACATATCTTCATGACTTTTTTTTTAACCATTGGGGATATTCAGACATTGGAGATATTTTACTTGTCATGATTAAAGCAATGTATGTACCTAGCAGTTGTGGAGTAGGCCTTGTCATTAGAAAGGAACATGTAATGTAGGCTTTTCAATCTTTAGCATGACTTATTAGTGGTCTGTCTCTTTATGTTTACTCCTGACTGAAGGCATATGTTGGAGAGAACACTTTAGTTCTGTCAACGGCCTGGCAAATGGTTACGGAGAACAAGCCAAATTGGCATGACCACCAACAGATCTTTGATTAAGCGTATGCTGCTCCTGGAATCATTATCTCTCCTCATTCATTGAAATCCATGTTTATGAACAGAGCCCTCCATGATTACCAGTATACTATTTGCATTTTGATAAATAACATGCATGTAATAGTGATACTTTCTAAGATGATTTCTGACCCTGTAACAATGTATAATACGCACATTTTATTATTTACATGCACACTAAAATATCTCTTTAATATACCTACATAAAAGTGCAATTATTATCGAGTACATTGCAGCACATTACAAAGATCTTTTTAATCCTTTAATGTTGTAGTGTAAGAAAGTTGTCATGTCCACATAATATTTTGGAAAAGCTCAAAAGGATATGGGATATGGCTTAGCTACAGTTGGAAGTGCAGGACATTATTCAGATTCTTGGGGTGTTGATTCTCAATGTATCTTGCAATGTCATTGCTCTTGTGTTACATACAGCACACACATCTTGGTATAGATACAGTAGATAAGTAGCAAGTTAATATGTATCATTACTTCTCCCACTGTGGTGATTGGCTGCTGGGTGCATACTTTAACCATTGAGAAGAAGAAGAAAACCCCCCAACTTTTCTTAGAAGTTTTCTGTCTGACAACTAGATAAGAAAGCAATTACTAAAAGAAACTTTAAAAGGACCCCTATAGCCTGAATGGGAATTACTATGGGGATGAGTAAATGTTCTATAGTTGTGTGTATGTATATATATATAGTTGATACACAGTAGTAAATGCACCCTAGAATTCAAAACATATTAGTGAAGTGACGCATATGTAAATTGCAAATATAACTTCCCCTATTCTATTGTTGTTACAGACTTTGATCCCACACTGGATCAAATGTGAAGGGCAACTCCCCCAAAATTATTGGAAGCAATGACTTAAGGGCAAAAAGGATTGGTGGAAAAAGAAAAAAGGGAGAAAAAACAAAAAATATTGAAATTGCAGGAGTATTGATAAGTATCCAACTTCCAGATTTTTCCTCTTGGTTTTAAAGCATGTATGCACCATCGGATAGAGACAAAGAACATAGTACAGTTCTGCCATCTAAAAATGTTATAATTACACATTAGAAAATTCACTCACAATTTCGTTGACATAACCCAGTACTCTTCAATTTCGGATCCCCATGCTAACTCCTTGTGTCGGCTGGTTTCCGGCTCCGACTTCGACTGCAGTTGATGAAGTCTCTCGGGGATCTGCGTGCTCTCAGCATCGTTTCTTCGGCTGGTTTGGCTCGTTATGTTGGAGCGTTCAAAGTCCACGGGATTAACCATTAACCCTACACGTTTCGCTTTCGCAACTTCCTCAAGGATGATAATGTTTATCCATATATGTGAATATATCTGTGTATGTAGATATATATATATATAATATATATATATATATTTTTTTTTTTCGGTATCGACTGCCCACCTCCCTCAATTTACCAGGATTAGAACGAAAGAAGAAGCTGGGAACACCACCAATTTTTGAACTATAGTTTGGGGCGGGCTAAGGGTCCCTCCTGCCGTTCCCGTGCACCAGACATTGTATATCTTGGCTTTATTTGGGAGTGCTGCCTGTAACACCAAGCTTTTTTAAAGAAGAAGCTGGCGGCGGGAGAAGACGATCACCGTCAGGAGAATCAGCAGGAGGTGTTGGATGGCGAAAGGCGTGTGGTGGAGGTGGATACGGCAGCAGTAGGAGAGTATTCAGATCCATGTGAGCAGCAGGAGAAAAGCCGGGTAGGAGCACGCCCCTATGATCCGACCTGGAAGTCCACTGTGACTTTCCTGAAGACTTCCGGGTCGGACCACAGATGGCTTTTCTCCTGCTGCTCACATGGATCTGATAACTCTCATGTGGCTTCCGCCCCCTCCGCCACCCGCCTTTCACCATCAAACGCCTCCTGCTACTGTTCCCAACATGGAAGCCGCCAGCTTTTTCTTCCGCTCCCATCCTGCCACCGCCTCGCCAGCTCATAAAATCCACTCACCCCAGGCGAGCGGGGAGTAGAGTTGTCGAGCACTCTATGTATGTATGTATGTATGTATGTATGTATTGTATGTATACATATATAATATATATATATAGTCTGTAAGGATCCCTAGTGATCCAATATACAGTACAAGAGATAATCACATAAAAGTGGTTTATTGGGTCCAAAATACTCACATATGCCCAACGTTTTGGTCTTCTTCAGGGGTGTGATTATGTATTTATATATATGTATTTATATATATATATATATTCCAATGCACAGCCGGCACCACCTTGAGAAAGGTCCCACTGGGGGACCGAAACATCGTTTTTTGTGTCTTCTATCAAATATAGAAAATGTATGATCTACTTACCTGTGTGCTGTCCCTTGATGTCATGTTGCAACCGGTATCGTATGGTCTATATATATATATATATACATATACACACACACACACACACACACACACAAGGAGAGGGAGAGATACTTCCTAGACCTGGTGTTTTGGTTTACGGGAAAATGTGAATTTGATTTAGAAATTCCTAAAATCATGTTATCTGGAGAAGTTTTTTCTCCCAACGGGACTCAAAGTGCTTCAGAATTACAGTATAGTGCGCAGTACGCATCACATAGGACTTGAAAAAAAGAATGGAGAGATTAATGCTGGTAGTACTCGAAAAGACAGGGAAAATCATGAATTTTGAAATAAAAGTCCGTGACATCACATGGGTGAAGAAATTAAAATGGCACTGGGCCGAACATATCGCAAGAAGAAATGACCATCGTAGGACAAAGATGGTACTCAACTGGGAAATGAAAAGACCAAGGCGATGACCAAAAGTAAGATGAGAGGATGAAATCAGAAAATGTGTTAAAGTAACGTGGAGAAGAGCGGCTGCAACCGCAGGACATGGAAGATCATTGGGGAGGCTTCACCGCCGGAGAGCTATCGAGCTACTATATAGCGAGCGAGCTATCGATGGAGCCGCGCGCTCTCTCGCTCGCAGGAGATAGGAGAGAGGAGTAGAGAGCGGAAGCGAGGAGGCGCGCGAGAGTAGAGCGCGCGAGAGCGAGCGCTGAGGAGCCGAGCGCGCGCGCGGAGCGCGCGCGCGCGAGCGCGGCGCGCGCGAGCGCGCGCGCGCGAGCGAGCGCGCGCGCGCCGCGCGTACGCGAGCGCCAGCAGCGCGCCGCAGAGAGCGGGCGCCCGTCTTGGTGGGGGGGGCGAAGAGTCGCGGCGCGCGAGAGAGAGCGCGCGGCGAGAGAGGAGACGCGCGCGCGAGAGGAGAGCGCGCGCTGAGGAGAAGCGCGCGCGCGAGAGAGAGCGCGTCGCGCGTAGAGAGGAGAGAGAGAGAGCGCGCGCGCGCCGAGCGAGAGAGAGAGCGGCCGAGAGAGAGGAGCGCGGGCGCGATGAGAAGCGCGCGCGGAGAGAGAGAGAGAGAGCGCGCGCGAGAGAGCGCGCCGCCGCAGAAGGGGGAAGGGGGGTAAGCGCGCGCGCGCGCGCGAGAGAGAGAGGAGCGCGCGGAGAGAGCGAGCGCGGGACGAGAGGAGCGCGCGGAGCGGAGAGATGAGTAGAGAGCGTCGCGAGAAGAGCGAGCGCGCGCGCGCGCGCGGGGAGAGAGGCGCGAGGAGGCGCGCTAGCGAGAGCGCGTCGCGGGGAGAGAGCGCGCGGCGAGCGCGCGCGTCGCGCTCGCAGGCGCCCTCTGCTATGAGTATCATGGACTTGCTGTCTAGCCAGAAGGAAAGAGGCGAGAAAGAGCTAGATAGCTGAGTAAGCGAGAGAGGAGATAAGAGAGAGATAGATATTCTCAGCCAGTCGCCGCTCTGCGATCGATCGGCAGTATTGTCGCGATTTAGTATACTCTCGCATATCCTTTCTATTTCTCTCTTCTCTCTCCTCTCTATCTATTCTTCTCATCTCACACATTTGATTTAATCAAGGTTTCCCCTGCTTCTATGTTAATATAGAGCAGGAATGGCCAACTTCAGAGAATGCGCACCCCCTTGAGAAAGGTCCTATTCCAGGACCGAAACGTCGGATTGGGTGACTTATCTTTTTTATTCAGATGCCCAATACAGTTTTCATGATTACTGAACGAGTGCAGTATTTCTTACTGACGAGAGAATGTAATGTTGTTTTCTATTATTGAGACTAGACCTGTCTATATGAACCAGTACATTGAGTTGCAACGGCTGTGAGTTGGTTTTTTAGATCAGTCGAGCGCGCGACTCGATCTACTTTCTCCCTCTCTAGCGATCTATATATCGCTGCTTTATATCTCTCTCTCTCTCTCTCTCTCTCTCTCTCTCTCTCTCTCTCACACATTTGATTTAATCAAGGTTTCCCCTGCTTCTATGTTAATATAGAGCAGGAATGGCCAACTTCAGTCCTCAAATGTCCCCAACAGATCAGGTTTTAAGAATATCCCTGCTTCAGCACAGGTGGCCAAGCCACTGATTGAGCCACCGGTGCTGAAGCAGGTATATCCTTAAAACCTGACCCATTGGTGGCCCTTGAGGAGTGGAGTTGGCCACTCCTGCTATAGAGTATATAAGACAAATGTGTCTCACCTCACAGAAACTTAGACCAGGTTACTATTATTACTGTACTATTACTATTGTTACTATTATTACTATTGTTGCTATTATTACTACTATTGTTTACATATAACATACAGACATTATAATAAATGCAAAGATCAAACTGACCAACTTGTGAGAGTTTCTTTAAGGGAGTTTGCGAATTAAAATGTTGGAGTTTTTAAACCTTCCGTTTACTTGCATTTGAAAGAAGGAATTGTTTTCAGGGACACAGCAGAAGAATTATACATTTTTCGGCTAAGAGTCAGGCAGCCCCTTTCAATCGTAGGGAGAGTTGTCTAGCTTGGCAAAAATAATATAATATATGGGTAAGAAAACAAGGCAGTAAAAGCAAGCATTTTAAGAACATCCTTTATGCCGGGAAATCTTACAAAGTAAATGTTTGACTTCTCCCTTTATTTACTATTTAGAATTCAGCTTTCTCTAACTTCAGTATTTTTGAATTTGAGAATTCAATTAGCAGGATTCGTTATGGCTATAGCCTGCTAGAAGTCTCAGCATGCACAGGGGGATCTGAGTCCAAGACAAGTGCAATAAAGCAATCTATACAATGCTCATGACTACACTTTAGTGTATATTGGTCCATGGCATTCTACACTGTCCTGACTCTTGCGTTCTGCTCAAGGATGGTTCTGCTTCTGTCTACCCCTTTGTATCTAACACCCTCCGCCACCTAAAGCCTTTCTCGCTCACTGCCCCAAACCACTGGAATGTCCTTCCCCCTCAATATTCGACCAGCACCCTCTCTAACCATCTTTAAGGCCCATCTAAAACACACCTCTTTAACGAAGCATACGAGTAGCTCCGTGGCTGATACTATACATCTCATACATCGACCTTGACCCCCTTGCAGACACTCTTACCAGATTACCTTCCTACTGTCTCTGTACGTTCCTCCTACTTACCACTTACATTGTAAGCTCATCAGGGCAGGGACTACTTTTCCTAATGTTACTTTTACGTCTCAAGCGCTTATTCCCATTATGTGTTATATTATTATGTCACGTGTATTACTGCCGTGAAGCGCTATTTACATAGATGGCGATATATATATAAATAAAGACATACATACATACATATAAGGATGCAAATATTTTGCAAACAAATGTATTTCTTTGGAGGGGGAAAAAAAAAACGTCCTCCCATATGAGAAGGGAGAAGAAGCATAGAAAAAGTGCTGAAATACAAATTCTTGTTTATGAAAGGTGTTTAAACCGTGTGGAGAAGCCACTTTCTTCCATCTCACTGTACAGAGTCACAAAGCAAAGATCAACTATGTTTAAGTTTCCATGCAACCGTTCCCATGCAGTGATAATGAAAAATGCTGAATTTAGCTGGCAGTTTTAAAGAGCGGTGTTGGAACATTCTGTCAATTAAGTTAACTGATTGGCTGGAGGTCTTTGTCTCCTTTTTAAGGTATTAAAGAGTGCATTAGATAACAAAACACAGCTGCTGTTATGGTTTGCATCATCCAATAAAAAGAAGTCAATTATTAAACAAAGTAAAAAAAGAAGCAGGAGCAGCCAACTAATGTTTTAAAAATTAGAGCTATGCACTGAACAAACACACTGCTGTTGGGAAGAACCTTGGACAAGAATATACGCCTGAACAACGCCAAACAAACATTTGAAATTTGGTTGTTTTTAATCATACGCAGAATTGTTTACAGAATTAAATTATACCGAATTATACTGTCCTCTTATTTTGCCACCGCCATATTCTAAGGCTCTGCCATTAAAGCTGTTGGCCATGAAGGCCCATAGTGGGTATGTGCCTACTACTTGGTCAAATAATTAATTAACACACATTTAAACATCCCATAGACATCCATTAATTTTCATAAGAGGTTGTAGTATGGTAAATAAAAATACCACTGGTGGTGCATTTGCATGTCTGCAACCCTGTCCTTCCCCATTATCGCTTAGTTAGCATGTAGTGTTTCCAGTGCAGCCAGGGATTCTGGGTAATGCATGCAAATGAGCACAGTGTGTCACTCTTTACTTCTTATCCTTTTTAACAGGGGTCCCTATAAGCTTATGCCTGCTGCATTAAGAGGTTGGATATTTAACTGTCATGATTCTTATTAAAATATCGAACCCAGTGGTTCTCAAATCTCTACTTAGTGACCACGGGGCATGCCAGGTTCTGGGAATAACTAAAGCAAAGCCCATGTGCACGTTTCAGCACTTACTAATTGGCTGCAACAGACTTTGCCGTGCCTAAAAAACAAGCAGGATTTCGCAGTGGATCACAATGGACCACATCCACATGGTGCAAGAAGTGATTTCCCCGAGTAATTAATATTTTTTGCCATATGTCTAGTAGGCCTCCAACGAGAAACCAAGTAAGAAGGTGGGCCTCCATATTAATCTCAGGAAGACCAAAGTGATGTTCAACAAATGTGTAGAATAGAACTAGATGTCTGCTTGGCCAGCAATGATCAATGGATGGGAACCTTTAGAATGAAATTAATAGGAGAACGATGATGGGATGGAGCCCTTTTGGAAGAAACAAGACGAATGTTTAAGAAATTTAAATGGCAGTGGGCCGGATAGAGGAAATGACCATTGTTGAACATCATGGAGAAGAGAGGCTTTCAACTGAGGCCTTCATCCAGCAGTATATCGACAAGGGCTGAAGATGATGATAGTACATATAAACACAATAAATAAAGAGGTCATTCACCCCTTGATAGTCCATGAGGCCACAGAGGTCCTTAAGGAGAGCCTATGTAGTTTCATTGGCACTCAAGGGGTTAAGGAAAAAATGAACCAGCTTACCACACTAATGTTGAGGTTGCTCTAAGGTCTTAAGGGTCAATGAGCTGACCTCTTTGACAAAGTCACTTGCGGGATGAAACGCGTAAGAGGTTCCTAGCTTCATGATGTTTGTTCCCTTTTTTTCAATAAATTAGTCGTTTTTTGTTAGAGCTGCGTGTGGTTCTCTAATTACCTCAGTGCACCGCTTCTTCGTTTGGCTGTTAATCCAAAGGGACAATGCTCAACCCCCAAAATGTGACATTAATGTAAATAAATATTCCAGTCTTTCTCTCTTGGTGACCCAATAAACGTATAATGTAACATTTGTTTTTATATGTATTACAATGGCCTACAGACCTTTTAGCTATATTTCGTGAATAAACCGCTAGCCACTGTAGTATTCAGGGGGTTAGGTGGGTTGAGGTGAAGGCAGTTGGGTTGGGTGATGGGGGTAGGTGTTCCAGGGTGGGAGGATAGGTCTCCCGGGGGGGGGGGGGGTTGGTGGCAGTGCCTTACTAGGCTCTATGATGTGCAATGGGTAGATCATTAGCATGAGTTGAGGTACCAGGATTATTAACCTTTTAGTTACCATGGTGGACATGAAGGCATGCATGATATGGTTACTATTGTGATTTTACTTGTGTATTATTTTGTATTTTTTAAAATTATACGGAGCTTTCCAATTATATTTTCTATAGGACTAACGTCCTATAGATTTCCGATCCAACCAGCCAATTTGCCGCATTGGACTAGCCAAATATGTTTTTGCAAACCGGAGGCCTGTGATTGCTGTAACAATATCTCTTCAGAGTATATTGATTTTTAATTTGGCTGAAAAATGCTCCGAATTTTTACTTAGAGTTACTTCTGCTGCATCTTCACCCTTTATCAAATTTTTTTGTTTGCCAAAAAAAAAAAACGGCCTAATCTGCCTCTTCAAAGAATTTTGTAAAGGGCACTTAGGCCTTGCCCCCGCTGCCTACTACAGCGTCCGCTGTGGCGGACGCTGCGCGCATGAGAGCCCTCCCCGCAATGGCGCCAGGCCCACTGTGAGGGGGGGCCGCAGCGCTCGCGCGAGAGCTACTCCTGCTCTCAATAGAATTGAGAGCAGGACTCGCGTCGAGCGGCTAGGCACGCCCCCCGGCGGTTCAGCCAATGAGGGCGAACCTGCCGGGTAACGTCATGGCCGCGCCCCCTTCACTCCTCCGCCACGCCCCCCCCCCCCGGTCTCTGCTCCTGCAGTGAGCTGCAGACCGGGGAATCGGCTGAACGCGCCGCCAAAAGCGCGGGCGCGCATTACAGCGTCGTGACCGGGGCCTTAGCCTAAGAGAGGTATTTTCATCCTGCATCTTTATGTGTCAGAGGGAAATGCTTGAAAGTGTGATACAGTAACTGAGATTTTGTGTTAACTGACATTCAAGTCAATGAGAGATTGCTTACCAAGCTTTGGTGAATCTCTCCAAGTGTTCCAAACTATATTTCACCTCTTTTTCCCTGTATGTGTCAGCTTGCCATTTGTGGAGTGGTTAAAGGATGAGTAAGGAAAGGATTTGACTGCATATATATTGGATGCGCCAAGCTCTTAACCTGGATCAAACACTTTCTTTCCCTAGGAGATGGTGGAAACATCTCTAACACTTTGTTAATTTCCTTACATTTGTTGCAAACATAAGCGAAACCATATTTTTTTTGCTGTGCTTCTGGGCACACTACTTAGGAACTTAATAAATATTTTAAGATACTTGAGTGACATTTGAATAGATGGTGAAGAGACGCTATCAGTTTCAGGTTGGTGATGGAGCTTGAAATGGGAAAGCCACCGAACATGCGTAAAAGTTAAATAATAAAATCCTTCACTTCCCTTGGATAATTTAAGTAAGCGAGGCATAGGAAACTCACTCCCAAAATGTCTCTGAAGGCTAGTTAAGACAAAGGTTACTGCACAGGCATTTGGATAAGGGCCACCGCAAACAACTTGTCCTCATTCCAGTTGAGCAACTGTAAGCAGGGACATTTTCCACTCAGGCCATCTAGGGACAGAACGAATGATTGGATGGGATCAAAAGAAACTGCATAAACACGGGTTATGGGATTCAAGCTGTATCAGTCATACAGTTTAATAATGAGCAAATGTGTTTTACCACCCATAGCTCAAATATAGTCACACCTATCTCACAAATAATACATGGCACAATGTAGGCATACGGAAATTGGCACAACAGCATAGGATACTTTTAATGGTTTATTGTACCTATGAATAGGCATTGTTAAGACATTTTGGAAGCTGTCAAAATGTTCTACATTTTGGGCTACTCAAGTCAATACAATATATTTCAGTCAACTCAACATTAGTGCAAGCACTGTGCTTTCCTCTAAAACACCGTTTCCAAACAACAGCTGCATAACGTACACAACATAATTCTCTTAATTTTATGTCAATAATAATTGGTAATGAAATGTAAGTTCTTGTTTTACAAGATGCATATGGACAATGGCTAAGAACATCTTAAGTAAATTATGCTTCTCATTTTATCTCTTAATTTTCGAGTGTTTGATGTGGTCATGAAACGTGTCACAAATGAGAACTGTTCTGTCCTCCATGCATCACTTTAACCACACATACCCACATCATTCTTGGCACTTTTCCAGCCATATAAATTGTGGACATTTCCATGGATTGTATAGGACTGGACCTTTGGAATTCCACACTACAAACATTTATCTGAATCTTCATTGCTTGTCTCAATATATATATATTTTTCCCCAAATATATATATATATATAAACATATATATATATATATATATATATATAATATATAATGTGTATTTCTTATTTGACAGTGATATTTACTACAGAATTCTGGCACTCTCAAAATACATTGTATTAATACGCCTTTGTGATTGACACACTATAACATAAAATGGCAAACACCTATGATTAGACATACACAATCTTAGAGAGCTCAAATCCCAGAATCACAATATTATGAATATATATTTATTTGTGCCAATTGGAGTTCAACTGGGAAAGTGACGTCAAGTATACAATAAAAACAATGCACATCCAATAGGACAAATTATTTAGTTCAGTACTATATGTTTTTTTCTATATTTTTTCTTCTCATAAATATGTGTCATTTAGTAAAACCATAAGTACATAAGGATGCCATACGTCCACCGGGGCATCCGATTGTATCTGGCATAGGAGGGCTGTGTGAGCCCATTTGCCGTTTCCTATATTATTTTTTTAGACCTTTTGTCGAAACACTTCCCTCTCATTTGAGGGATAACAACAGATTTATTACTTAGGTTGGACCAGGTTGCTTTGGAGGGATGTACCGTGCTGGCCACCTGTATGTGGAAAGATCTATCAGCATTCTCACAGTGATGGGATCAGGCAGCACGGATTCCTTACAAGAGGCAACCTGGATCCTGATTTGGTTGTAATTTTTGTTGCAATTATTAAGGTTTATTTTAACAACACAATTATTTGTGTTTAAAAATCAATTTTATTTGCAGCTATTAAGGAATGGCAATGGGCGCCACATGTGTGCCTCCTATGCCAACATGGTTCTGGGTTTTTGGGAACGAGAGATCGTGTTCAAGGAGGAACTTAACCCTGGAATAACGCATGTCCTGTTGTGGTTGAGGTTCATAGATGACATCTTTATTATTTGGGATGGGTCACTTGTGGCCCTAAAGATGTTCATCGGGAACCTCAACCACAACAGTTTAAACATCAAGCTTACAAGTACCATTGGATTAGATCATTTGACTTTTTTGGACGTAAGATTAATCGATCTGAATGGCAGTTTGAAGTACTGATATTATCGGAAAAGTAAGGCACAACTAACTCGATACGTCATCGCCTCCAGCGCCCATCCGCACATCAAAGCGGGTGTGCCGGTGGGCGAATTCTTGCGCTTTAAAAAACTGCTCTAGTGAGCAGATTTTCAAATCGAGCCAATGAGATGCCTCTCGTTTTCCGGGATCGATCGGTTACATAAGCAATCAACTATTATAGGGAAGATCCAGACTAAAGCAAGATCTCGACTTCACCTCCTAACAGGTTGCGGTGGATGACAAACAGATACAGCAGATTAAAACCACCGTTTATTGGGACTTACGATCGTAATTGCGGAAATACAAAGGTGCGATTCAAAAACAAACATGGTTCATGTCCTTCACCTCTGACCAGGAACTAAACAGTTTTAGGTGAGAGAGTCAATCCTAGTCAGCCGAAGGGCACCCAATTTGGGTGATAAATTAGTCAGCAGCCACTATATACCCCAGTAGACCCTCCACTTTCCTAACAGGCAAGTTGTAACGGCTTTACACCGTGTCATTCCTCTCAGCCTGTCAGCACATCAGGCCAGTGAGGAATTCTTTGATTCTAAAGGACACACAGGTTGAGATTGATCTAAATTGAACTGTAAGTCGAAGGCAAGTGATTTACTACCTTATGTGCTCATTCCAATGATCTTATTGGCATGACTACCAGAGAAACTGATATTTCGCGTGTTAGAACACGTAAGGAATTTAAAAACAGCGTCGAGACTTCCCGTGTGGACATAAACTGCAACAGTAGCGAGACACTTTAGAGCCAAGCATAACCAACATTGAGCTTGCTGAAGATCTGTTATTGACCAGGGTGTCCTTGGGCATCAGAGGTTGTGTGCCTTAACGTCTACTCCCTCAACGCATGTGCGTGGATTGTCAAATTAGGAACATTGCTGCCCTTGGGCATGAATGAGGTTATATGGGTAAGTTATATGGGGTATGCAATGTTCCTGTGACATCCCATGGACTACTTCATCCATCTCATTTCTCTGAGGCACATTTTTATATTATCATCATCCTTTGTTTTTTGTTTTTGTTTTGTACCACACTTTCAGTTTGATTTACCTCTTTTTTATTTATCTATCTCTTTTTCCTTTAATAATCTTGCAATTTATTATACTCTTCTTATTGCATAGTTATAGTGTTCAGTTATATACTGTACAAAGACATATATCAATTTTCACTGACTTGATAGTGTGCACCTGAGCAGTATCAGCAGTTTGTGAGAGTCTATTACAGCAGTAATGCTGATCTTTTTGCCATACTCCAGGCTGTGTGTTTGGTTAATATCTGCATATAATGTGGTCCACTCTCCCTTCTTTAACCTGTGTGCTTTTTTATTATTTTATTATTATATAGTATTTTATCCTTATATATTTTTGAATCTAGGTATATAAACCATGATATGCCTTGATCATCCCTCCCACATGGGAGGAGTTATAACGTAATTTTATTATATATTTTGTTATATGTGTTTAATAAATTTTGATATCTTTTGTATGCTAGAGTGCTAATCTGGGATTCTTTTTTCTTTCATGTTCACACACACACACACACACAAACACCACACACACACCACAACACCACACACACACACGACACACAACACACTACACACACACCACACACACACACACACCCCCCCAACACACACACACCACCCACAACAACACACACACCAATTATTAATACGCCTTTGTGATTGATAATAGTACATAAAAATGGCAAACACTCTTATGATTAGACATACACAATCTTAGAGAGCTCAAAACCCAGACTCACAATATTATAAATATATATTTATCTGTGCCAATTGGAGTTCAACTGGGAAAGTGACGTCAAGCATACAATAAACAAATGTACATCCAATAGGACAAATTATTTAGTTCGGTACTATATGTTTTTTTCTATATTTTTTCTTCTCATAAATATGTGTCATTTAGTAAAACCCTTTGGCCAAAACATTTCAAGCCTGCAACCACTTCATGGTAAACCCTATCAGCAGGTCCTACACGGGCTACTTGTAAACTGTGTCTTTGTATTTATTCCACTGGAAAGAGAGAAGAGGAAACAGAACAATAATACAGCCAATAGCATGGGATGTGTGGCATGTATGCGGTGCCTCATGGGTTAACATTTAGGAGCACTATATGAGATACAGTGCAGTTAAAACTGGTTAAAAAAAAGACGTGATCTAGTAAATTTTGTGAGAAAAATAGGAAAAAAAAGAGTATATATATAAAAAATGATATATAGCATGAGCATTAACTTATAAGGGTTGTTCCATAATAAAACTTCGGTTTCAGGGCAAAAGGTGACACGGTGTGCTCATTTGCATGTCATTTTCCTCCCAGGAAAATCCCCTTGCGCGTGGAACTCACTGGGGCCATTCAGAAAGCCGTGAATAAGCCCTTATCGAGCCACGTTATCGCCCCAAAAATGGCTACCTGGTTCAGATAGCCTCGATAAGTCCCGTCGATACGGTCTTATCGACGAAAATTTTATCTCCGTCCGAAATTTCGCGTACTGACAGCGATAGGGCCTTATCGAACCATTTTGGAGGGTTGATAAACTCCCGCTATTAGAGTCCCCCGCGAAGTGGGTCTTTCTGTGTGTCTCGTGCGGGCTATCGCAGCCCATCGCAGCCCTAAAACACGATTTTCTCTCGCCCAAATCCAACTTCCCAACATTGTTGGACAATTGGTGGGGAGATGGCCTCGATGAGCTGCGAGGTCGGGACTTAGAAGAAATCAGGCCCCTTTTCCTGCCTCGGATGATGGCGGGGAGGGGGTCTCCGGAGACTGAATCCATTAATAACAGCTCCGACCCCCCCCGGCATGCATCCGATCAGGAAACTAATGTACAGCAACTTCATTACCTTAGCGCGAACACGCTAATCATGAAGGGTTAAACACCCATGCAGGCTTACGTAAAACATAACATACAATGCATACTGTGGCAATCGGGGGTGGGTCAAGGGGGAATTTGGCCCTTAGTGGCTTTTAGAGCATTGCGGGGGGAGTTAACCCCTTCATTACCTTAGCGGTTAATAACGTCTAAGGTAATAAAGGGGTTAACCCAACCTCTACACCGTACCAACCCGCCTACCACCCCCCTGTAACACTGCACAACACCCATCTTAGGCATCTACCCCCTTCACCTCCCTCCACCCTTACCTCCTAGGCACCACCCCCGACTCCTATACCCACCCTTAAACCCATTGAGTAGTATAGTGGTACATCATACCCATATTAATAATATGGGATTGATAAGCCTCTATAGCACTCAATGGGCACCCAATAAAAAACAGTAATACACACAAGACACACGTAATAAAACCTAACTTACTCCAAAAAACCCACTAACATTCCAATAATCAGTAGCCAGCTAATCCAATCAATAGAAGCAATTACAACATCCAACAATGAATTAATTAAACCATTACCCAATCAAACCAATTAATCCCTAAAGCAACCAAAATGATTAACCACCAATGTACAGTGATTATATCCTAATTAAGTCAATGAAATAAAACAATAAAATAAACTACATAACTATCTCTGAGTATTCCTTAAAAACAACCATTAGCACATAATACAACTTTAAGATTAAGCTTAACACAAGCTAACAAAATACACAAACAAAGTAAGAACACAATCTCAAACCTTTTAAACATTAACCCAACAAACATCACATCCCAGCACTCACCTACTCTTAATGCAATAACAGCGAGAAAGCCCCCCAAATATTGGCATAATAATGTATTAATCGTACCGAAAGAGGTACAAGTAAATATTATCAGTCAATGTGCCTCCCCAAAAAACAAAAAATCAAAAACACACCCAAAAACTAGACCCTAAAAAGATATGATAACATTAAAAAGAGCTTGTCCACTTCCCAGAATATCTACTTATACATTAGAAGCTGTGGCCCCCGACTCCCGGTAACAGGAGCTCACGTACCTTGAAGGCCCCTCAACAGCATCCGATGCCATCATCCATCAGGATCCGCTCAGGTACCCCCAAACATCTTTTTTCTTTCTTTACTCAACCGTCTTCTATCTTCATCTGTAAACCATTTTCTGTTGTTCTTATCTTCTTCTTCATTCACTACCATAAACCCCATGTTAAATCCCACCGATGCTGTCTCGTGGCTTCTTGCTCAAATGGGCTCACGGCCTTAAATATGGCTGTGACGCGTCACATTTACCCTCACAATGGTTACAGCCACCTGATTGGCCATGTTAAAAACATGTGCAGACCTAAAATTTTTTTTTGCTGTGACGTCACTTAAAGGAAATGATGCCCAGCCAATCAGAATGGCTGTGCTTCATTTACCTTTACACTGACGTCAGTAAATCCATAGATGGCCGCTGTTCACAAGGTATTTCAATCAGCGCCAACAGAATCTGGGAACCATTCACACGCTGATTGGCTGAAATACCTTGTGACACAGTGGCCATTTGGATTACTGCATGTCATGTTAAAGGTGAAGTGACGCACAGCCATTCTGATTGGCTGGCATCATTCCTTTAATGTGACGTCACAGCAAAAAAATTTTTTTAAGTCTGCACATGGTTTTACAGCCAATCAGGTGGCTGTTAACCTTGTGAGGGTAATGTGACGTCACAAGCCATTTTTATAATGCCGTGACGCCTCATTGTGAGCCCAAGAAGCCGCGAGACAGCATCGGCTGGGATTTAATCGGTGTTTTATGTGATTGACGTATGAAGAACAGAAGATAAAGAACACAACAAAAATGGTTCATATGAAGATCAGAAGACGGTGAGTAAGAAGATAAAAAAAAAGTTTGGGTTCCGCTGAGCCTATCCTGATGGAGATGGCATCGGATGCTGTTGCAGGCCTTCAAGGTACCGTAGCTTCCTGTTCACCCCGGGCAGGTCGGGGCCAACGCTTCTAATGGTAAGTAGCTATATTCTATGTTTGTACATGTCCTTTTTTTTAGGTCGTTTTTGGTGTGTGTGGTTTTTTTGATTTTTTGGGGAGGCACCTGACTACTAATTATCATCAATCTGTACCTCTTTCGGGTGGGGGGGGGGGCGTTGTACTGATGTGGTTTTTTTACATCTTAATTTAAATATCCCTTTCTCTTCAATGTGTAGAGGTGGCAGGGGGTCTCCGGAGCTCTGAACCACGTTGGGTTCTAGGTCCGGCCCCCTGCGTCCGAGATAAGGCTCTTTATGGATGCCGGTATCCCCTCTGCATTGAAATGTCCGGTCACTTGACCGTACATTTCACTTTGCATAGGAGATACCCGCACACACCAGTAAGAGGCCTGTATCTCGGGACGCAGAGGGGTCCCCGCTAACATAAAACCCACGTGGTCAGCTACCGGAGACCACCCTGCAACCTCTACACTATTAAAGGAATGTATATTTTAAATAAATACATTCGGGCGACATTTCCGCTGGAAATAAGGCGGCTCTCTCAGAAGCTCTCTTCCTGACGCAGCAGAATGAATCGCTGTTGTGTTTTGCCTTTTCAAGATGGAGCTCGAGGCTCTCGCTGGAGAAACTCGCCAGCTTTTGGGCATTTCTGCTATCACAGTATTTCGACCTTTCTGACTAACCGTGATGCAAAGCCAAAAAACATTAATTTTAAATTCCCTGGCGAATTTTTTTATGAATGTTCTCTGAATAAGGCCCTGTATGCTTGGGATAATGGTGAAAGGCAGGGTTGCAGACCTGTCTAAGACATGCAAATGAGCACACAGTAATATTTCCATTTGCTATATGCTTTACTGTGCTTTACTATGCTTTACCCACCATAACTTAACTAAGTATATATCTATATCTATACCATGTTTTAAGTTATGGTGGGTGAAAAAGGCAACAAGAAACCTCCACCATATTGCATATAGCAAATAAACAGATCACTTGTGAGCACATTCACGTGTCTTAGGCAGGTCTGCAACCCTGCCTTTCACCATTATCCCCAGCATACAGTGCTTCCACTGCAGCAAGGGATTCTGGGAAATGACATGCAAATGAGCACACAATGTGTCACCTTTTGTCTGAAAAACCATTGTTTCATGGAGACCATATAAGCTAATGCTCGCTGTTAACACAGCTTTAAAGCAGAGCATGGGAATCAGATGCAAAGCCAGAGAAACCATTCACAGACATGTTTCAACCTTAATGGGTATCATCAGTGTGAAGTTGGCTGTACTGCTGTCTTTGCATTATATATATCTATATCTATATAGTTGTTGCTGCAGCAAAGTTTACCACCACCTTTCTCCTGGGGGAAGAAATGTATCAATAGACTACTACATTCATGTGTGTACTTGGACCTGTTGATTGAATATAAGTGGGATGGAGTGAGCTTAAACTAAGGAGGAGGGGCCACAGACCTCTGGCTATAGTATTGTTTTGTTTCCTCTATGTGATGGTGGAAATACAAAGGACACATATAAAGTTGGTAGTGTAGGACCTGCTGATACTGTAGGGTTGCACCTTGACAAGTGTGCAGGCTTGAAATTTTTGGGCAAAGGATTGAACTAAATTACCCATACTTATGAAGAAACAATGTAGAAAACAACATAATAATGAACTAAATAATTTGTCATATTGGATGTAGGATTGGGGCTTCTTTGTTTATCTTAGTATACTTTTCTCATGAGCTTGGAGATGTATATGTGTGAAGGGAATCATTATGATGGAATTTAATGCAGTAGATATTGTAAAAGTTAAGAATACGAGTATTTATTGCAGCACTATGATTGCATACCATGTATATTAAGAAATGAGTACATGGGCACATTCGCATGTTCTCATTGTATACCCAGTCTATGGTCTAAGAATAATAATAAAAAAATAAAATAAATGTTAAGCAATCAGAAATTAAACACGTTATTTATAGTAATACTGTATGCAATCGTTCAAGCCAATCCACCTGACAGATGGCTAAATCATAAGCACAACATAAGTACAATTAATTGCTAATCAGAGTAGGTTGTGTATACTTACATTAAAAGACTAACCCTTGTGATTACAAATATTTTTTGTTCCTTTACTGAAGGGGCGCTAGCTATCAGGCTTTCTGTCCATATTACTGCACATTTTTCACCATATTTAAGTGGCATATTCAATTAAATTGGTCTTTTGGTGTCTGAAGGCTCAGCAATGCTTAGTATATCTGGGCCTGAGTGTTTATTATTCTTTCTGTATACTGTATGTCTATTCCAAATATGGAAAATAAGTTACAAACTGGATGCCCAAAAATGCCTTAGGTTTTCATTCTTACAAGGACCATTTCTCAACTGCATCCATTTCAGAACAATTTTGAAGAAAGGTATTTTTAAAGCTGTACATTCCTGTGAGATTTAACTTTCCTGCACAACCAGAAACCAGCCTGTCTACATGTGGTATATACATTCCGGTTTTTGGTTATTTGGATAACATTGCTTATTCAGAGAAACTAAAGTCATTTCCCCATAATCACAAATGTCCTGTACTTGACAATAAGGAACAATTTACACATACCTTATATACAGATATAGAAATTAATTGGCTTATAATTAAATCTACACACTTCCATGTCTGACACTTTTTTTCCCCATATCTTTCCTACAGTCACCAATGTGTTTTGCTAAATGAATGCTGCTAACTATAATGCTTCAGACAGAGCTAGACAAAAAGGTGATGCAGGCGATGTATGCTGGGGCTGAGTTGTTTTCAATTTAAAGAAATATCAGATCCTGCTTTACAGCATTTGTATCCACTTATCAATGTATCTAGGAACTTTCAATTTATTTCAGTTGTATTTTGCCTTTGCATATTCAACTAGTGTGAAGAGTGGCTATCTGAGACTACAGGAGGAGAACATATGATTATAATAATTTCATATTTTCCTGCTACCCTTTTGATCTCACACAATCATTTGATACAGTATATCTACTAACAAAAGCAGGCAGCCCATTAAACCATCTAAGATATAATAACTCTGTATCCAATATTCTGACACAAAATGTCTGCAAAATGGAAACCACCAAAGCATTACTCATTATCTTTAGATACATATATAATCATCAATACAATATCCCAATTGGTCTTATGCAAGGAGATACTAAAAACTCTCATGTTAATGCCTAAAATTGACAGTTCTGATTATAGTAACACCCGAATAAATCTGAAATATGTTGTCAGTTTTGGAAATGGTTGCCATGGAGACATGGAAAAGTTATAGCTGACATTTTTGGATTTCAATATCATTTCTGAGAATACTTGTGGTACTTACTTTTGAACTCATAATATCTGAAAAGTAAAAGTATAGTTATACTGTTCTTAGTCTACTGGGAGAGCAGATTCTGATAACACACGTATATTTCAATACAAAAAGGAGGCAAACGTTATTTATATCCAAATTATCTGTTTTAGAATTGTAATCTGTTTAAAAATGGGTGTTACCAGCGCCAATATTTTACAAAGTAATTCCCTAGTATGCAGAACTTTTTAGAATAAGAGAAAAATAGAAATATGATGCATTATTTAACTTTAAAGGCCAGTGTGTTAAATATCCCCCTCACCTTATACATTTGCTAGTATAGGATGAAACTAAGCAAGGGGGTTATACTGCATCCCTATCCAAAAATCGTGATATATATATGTGGCTCCATCTATTTCCAACCATTTTCAACAGTGTTAAATGCCACCATAAAATTATAACTATTTAGAAGAACAGGAGACCTCACTTCAAGTAAATTGATATTTTTCTGGTACTACTTACTTGTTCTTAAACATGGAGTTTTTTTTAACTCTCATAGTAAAATTTTTGGCCGTCTGAATCGAATTGGTTTTCATTATACACTATGTATGAAGAGCAGATTTTGACTAGTACAATACAAAGCAATAATTGTAATGTTATTAAAACAGACTTGATACACTATCATCTTTTAGCACTTTTATTACTGTAGGTGATTAGAGAATATTATGTATATTACAGATTATTATAGTTTTCAGAAATAAACTTTTTCATGCAGTTTTAAGTAGTGAATTGTGCTACTTAGAATACTGTTTCGTCGTTTTGGCTGATAAAAAAAAGAGAAAGGAAAAAAAACATCGATAGATAAATTGTAGAAGATCATATTTTGTTTGTTTAATATTTACAATAGTTATTTAGTATATATTTTTTAGACTGAGGGAATCATTTTTTTCACTATTTGATCAAATCTTATCTAAGTAGTTTGCTACTGCATTAAATCATGAAACTATTTTTTTAAATCAAAGAAGCACAATTTAAAGTAATTATTAATTAACTAAGTCTTAAGATCATAAACAATAGTGTAGTTTATATTGGCAGATTAATTATGCGGTAGCTCAGATTTGAAGAAAATGTATCTGCTTATTTTATAGTATGAGCCTACAAATAGTTTCAATATTACTTAACAAACATCATTACAAGGTAACATGAATCATGTGTATATATATATATATATATATATATATTATGATATTATATATATTATTTACGAGATATATATATACTCATAATATTAATGAATCACGTGTCAGTTATTTGGTGCATAAATAATTCTGTTCTGAAAAGGTTAATGTTTCTGAAGAAATTAGCCAGTTTTTGCTAAACTTTCACAGGTCGGTTTTATTGAGAGCTGTATAAAGAGACAGCGAGAAACCTCACAGAGAACCCAATATCGTATCCGTGGTCCTAAAAAAGAAACAAAAACTGTTATTTGCTTTTCTTGTCTAATCCTGAGAAGCTTTTGGTAAGCAATAAGCAAATGGATTTGCGCCTCGCCTTCTCTGTCTGCATGCAGAGTCTGACAGTCAGCCAGACCGGCTTCGAATTATTTACTAAATAAAAGATCTTTCCTGAGTCAGAATAGGAAAGAAAGGGGAATTCTATCGACCCTATTTGAACCACTCCACTGGCAAACAATTATTTGTAATGGAAAATCCAAATTTCCAGGTATTTTATGGATTACAAACAGAATAAATGAGCACTTTAGTATTAGATGATTAGTTTTTGTTGTATTCTTTTTAAAAATGACTATCATTGCACTTTGCAAATGACTTGTATAGACATACTGTATGCTGCAGTGGGGCACTATTCTTTCACAGGTTTTTTTTAATCTACTGTATAAATGACCTAAAATACAGTATATAAGTGGGAATATTTAATAGCAGCCAAGTTAATAAAATAAGTACAATAGGTTAACTTTAAAAAAATCCTTGTTTAAAAAAGCTGACCGTCTTAACACTCATTATCTGATAATAAAGAAAACATATTTTTTTTAGAACTATGTATTGTAAGAAAAAAAGGATCCCAAATAGTTAATACAGTTACAAAATAGTTATTCATCAAAGATCATATACATTTTTAAACTTTGAATTTGCATGACATTATTACACAATACTGTATATCGTATTGCTGTTTTACCGCAGATGCGATCGGAGTTAATACTGTAGCAACATTTGCTTTGATTACCAAGCCCAGAATCTCGAATTTAATTATTTGTTTGTATCCTGACAGCTGAAAATGAAACGTATTTTACTTCCTCGTCCTGTAAATTGGCTTAAATGGGCGTTTCGTCAAATTCTTGACCTTTTACTCATGGAAGGGAACACATCATTCAAGAACAATTCAATAATATATAATTGACACTAAAACTGCTTTAAAAACCAAGTATATAGCTTTCCTTATTTGGTTAATTATAGGTTATTTTTTTGCTTATTAATAAAGCTCTATTTTTTTTATATGGGCGGATCTAGAGAATTAAGATGGCATGGTACAATTCTCCGACAGAAAGATGCACCACAAGCATTACATTTAAAAATAAAATCCACTTGCTTACATTGGGATATTTTATTTTTATACCTGGGTAGTTTTATTGCCCAACAATTGCATCCGTTTCCCCTTGTCTGTGTATCAAGGCAAAATGGGGAATTCTGGGCCATAAAATGCACCAGTTGTATGAAAGAAACATATCATATATATTTAAATTGTTTTATCATTTTCTTTGATGATACAGTGAAGATTGTATGCCTCAGAATTACACAATATTTGCCTTAATACAACCCCCCCCCCCCTCAAATAATTTATTAAAGCTGTATTGCATGATTTCAATGAACAGCCCAATCATGCCAGTATACTGGACAGCTAGAAAGACCAGCTCAAAAAATGGCAGTCACAGTATGGTGCAAAACAAGAGACATTGTTGCACTGACGCAATTCTACTTGGATATGTTCTATTACTTTTGTAGTATCAACTCTTTTACAATACATGGTTACTTGAAACATATAAAGACATTAAAGATGCAGACACATTCACGTTTGAATCAATGGCAAGATGTTAATACTGTAGGTATAAGACGGAATAAGAAGGTATAAGAAGCAATGTAGATGAAATGTCATTTTTATTTGATCTTGCAGTATTGTTGTGAATGGGTTGGAACAAGAAAGTATTGCGCAATAACTGAATAGGAATTCGGATTTAGAACATTTAACAGAATTTTAAATGATACTTATTTTATTGTTATTGGGAAGGTGTTCCTGAAAGACAATACAAAACCAAACAGAATAAATGCAGTACCATGAGATACATTGTATGTTGTTATGCCTAATGCTAAAAAGGTCTTTATATCAGGTGGATAAGAGATTTGGGGGTATTTTGTATAGTTTGGGGTCTCACCTAGGATCACTGAACATATTTAATTGGGGTATTCACTGTGCAATGATCGCTATATAATACCCCACAACTTCTCAACTTACCTCAAAATGAACATGCTCATGACTTCGTGTATAATGTAATGTATAGAGTGATGTGTTTCATGACATCATTTACCCTCTTATTGGTTAAGAAGACGGATCACTAACTAACATCAAACATATACTGTATACAGTATATGGTGCTATTGAGTAAATTGATACCTTGTTTGCAATTGTTAAGTTTGCATAAGTTGCGTTGACAACTAATCTTTACTGATGAACTATTACTAGCAATGTATACCATTCTAGTAGCTTAATGCTGTTTCAAATGTATGTTCTGTATGAGCTAATACAATGTAAGTGTCATTCAACATATAGCTGTGTCATATTTTATACTACTATCCTCTGGCACTAAAGATACCAAGAAGTTGATACCACGGTGTGTGCTCTATCTGATTGTATCAGGGCCAACACTTGAGTAGTACGTGGTAACACAGCTGGGAGTGAATAAGCAGTCATTTACTGTGTGTGCGTGGGTGGCGGAGATTAGAGCGAGTTTTGCTGGGACCGGTTGTCCATACATATATTTAATACACTGATCTGGACCTGCTCCTGTTTCCCTTTCCCCAGCACTCTGTTGCTTGTCTCCAGTCCACACACTCGTTTAACTGAGAGGAGCTCCTAGGGTTAAACTCGGGGGGCGGGGGATTTCTGTGCATTTGGTGTGATGTGATATGAAAACCATTTACTTAAACCTAAATCGAAAGTAAACAGCTATTGTGATGAGGGCATTTTTAACTCCTTCGGTGCCAGAGGCAAAGGCGCCTGTTTTAACTTCATCCAGCTCAGGGGTAACAAGTAACAATATTTACACAGTTACATAGAACTAAATAAGGGATTGTGTGTGTGTATGTATGTATGTATGTATATATACACACATACACACACACACACACACACACACACACAAAAGTTGGTAGCACACCTGGAGACTTAAAATACGGTTTGTTATAAGTGGTCAACGTTTCTGACCTTTGTTAGGGGTGTGTGTGTTTGTGTAACAAGTGTGGTGGTTGCCTATATCTTTATAATGGGACGTGAACAGATTAATAACCTAGATCAGTCATCAAAGGGTCAATAAAATAACTAATCGCACTGTGCTGAAATTGGACCACAAACACAGCTACCCCATTTCCAAACCACTTGTACAGCGCATGTGGTCTCAGAGTAGGTAATGTGGGGACATAACAAGTATGGTTCATTACCACAAGCACCAGGTACCCAGCTTGGACCTCTGGCATGGGTGGGGAATGGTAAAACCATGGCTGGATAGGCCTTTCATGTGCAGCCTCTGGGAATGTCTGTGAAATGCATCGGGAAGCTATATCACCAAAATGGTACAACTTGCTTCCTCCTCTCCCACAGTGCATGGACCCCACTTATAGACACACAGTGGGAGAGTGGGTTTAAAGAGGCTGACATATAATTTCCATCATAATAAGGGCAATTTAATATTTCTAAACTAAGCCACATAGCGTTAGGACATTTCCCCTGAAGCAATAAGGCACTCTAATTTGTAATACCACCATTGAACATAATCACGAGGGCCAATGGTAACAAATTATAATCGGATATTTCAGTAGAAAGATTACATTCACTCTGCAGCCGGCTTTATAACAGCCCCCTTCTAATTTATTGAGCCGGCAATTATTCTCCACTAGATGGTTGGGGTAATGGTTGAGTAAGGGGTAGGTTGGCATATCATTTATTTATCCTGCTGCCGGTTAAAGAAGCCCCTTAATTAACCGACAGTCTATTAAAAAAAAAGTAAACCTTTTGGGGGTACCTTATTTACCCCAAGTTAAGTATTTTGTGCCCTGGCAGTGACAAGACAGACATGGTTGTTTTTTCCCCAAAACTCGCCAATAGTCTCAGTTATAAAGCTCCACCACTGCCCTCCGACTCGCTGTATAACAGGGAACGGTCATTTAATTGGCTGCCTGGGAGAAGAATAAACCATTATGGTTTCTGAGCCGTTTAATTAGCAAGAACTGTGCGCTTACACACAGGGCAGGCA
The DNA here is from genome assembly GCA_036426205.1 of Ascaphus truei. Lineage (NCBI taxonomy): Eukaryota > Metazoa > Chordata > Amphibia > Anura > Ascaphidae > Ascaphus > Ascaphus truei. Next base: position 34,412,821 of record CM071575.1, on the reverse strand, counting down.
GTGCCCAGCAGCAGGGCTAAGGGAAAGGAACAGCAATTACTCTCCCTCTAAATAAGGCAGCCGCTGGTAACATGATATCATATAATAACCAGTATATGGATACTTACAGGTGAACTTTCCAGAGTAAACCTCTTGGTTGTAGATTAAAACGAATTACAAACTGTTATCAGAAAGGGGAAATTAGCAGAAAAAGGGAGACTTTAGTTTAAACGTTTATAGAGCCTCAGTTCTCGACAATAAATGAAACAATTTCATGTAAAACGTATTTACACTTACAAGCACCTTAAATGTCAAACAGCTGGGTAGTAGATGGTGACATGTAAATGTCCAGGTAGCCCAAAGCAATTTCACTTGTAGTACAAAGGGAACTTCCTTGCAGCTATATAAAGATCCGGGTACAGCATGCATCTGTTCAATATTTAAACGGTAGGTATATATTGCCAAATATTTGCTATTTATTAGGAAGCTAGGTCAACTGCATTTGCCACCGAAGCATACCTCTACCTTTTATACTTATTTGGACTTCACATTACAACCAATATACCTTCAAAAGAATAAAAATGAGGTAAAACATAAAAAGTACAAAAACAAAACAAATACAATTTTCTTAGGTCACCTAATGTAACAAAACATTTAAACTGTATACAGAGAATATAATGATTCTAACACAATATACAATATTGGTATATTAACCATTAATGGGCTCAGCTATTGATATAACACTGGATATATATATATATATATAAATATAGATATATTATATGATATAAATATATATATATATATATATATGATATATATCTGCTACAATCACTGATATACAGTGTTGATAAGACAGCAAACTGGTAATTAAAGCTGATACCACGTGCAACCAGCTGCTGATTAATGACCTTCACCTTTACAGAAGCAAACACAGCACTGGAAAGGTGACAGACACGAACTAATGAGGAGCCTGCACATGGATTTTAATCTCGCAGCCCATTTATAGATAATATGCTACAGTTGAAAAAAAGCCAAATGTCAGTGTCACTTGAGGATAGATTTATTTCCCTGTCTGTATGCATTATATCTGCTAGCAGAAGTCTGGGATAATCAGATCATATTGTTGACCTGGGGATTCCTGTTGGAAAAAGACAGTATTAGTGTGCAGTGTAGTTATATGGGAGTGTGCCCTGTGTGTAAATGGAAGTTGGGGAGGGGGGTGAGAGGTGCGATAATCTGCAGAAAACACAGAGCCTCTTGTGAGAGTTGGGAATTTGTAAGGCAATTGCTCAGGCTTCATATCAGATGAGATACACAATGTAAATCGCACTTTAAAATAAGAAGAATGTCTTTAGAAAGAGCAGCTCTTGTACTTGTGCTAACCCAGTGGGTTGTCAGCAGTCTCAGCTTCTAATTTGTGGGTACGAATGACAAGGTTCGCTATTTTAAACTCTCCTTTAGAGAAATGTGCTCATTTCATTTCAGAGAACTTGTTCAAAGCGCTGCTGGTGAGATTTCAGATTTTTTAGCGTGGGAGTATTATGTGTTTCACCTTAAATGCCCTTACAGTGAGCGAAATGAGAAATTAGGAGACTGCTGGGAAGCCAGAACCATTATGGCTAATAACCGAGACTTATTCCTACTAATAACCTACAGCTACAGATATCCTTTCACGCTACAACCCTATGCAGCACTTGTACATAACCATTATAGGGGGTCATTTGTTATTCTGTTTTACATCACAGGACAAGGAATATCGTTTTTTAATTGCCCATTATAAAATAGCCCCCCCCCCCCCCACCCCCCATACATCTGGCATGGCATATTTTTCTTATTTATAAATGTCCGTAATAATATTTAAACCCATGAGGGTCAAGCCCCAATACTTTATTCTAGGAGTGCCTTCTGCCACTCAACGGGTTAATGCTTAAACCGCTCTGGGGGCTCTGTATGTTACTTCCTCTTCACATGTTACACTGTTAATAGTATTAGTTGGGAGTATTATTTCACCCTGGCCACCTTCAGCCTGTTCACTACTGAAGGAATTCAGTGTATTTCCTGTCTGAATGGCGTGACCAATTTAGGGGTTTCCGTAAAAATACTGTATGTTTCCAGCATCTTTTTGATGTCAAATACCTCATTTCACCCACTCTGACCGTTTTATGGGTCCCATAGGTTTTGGGGGTCATTGATCAACATGTTACTCCCGTTTCGCACCAGAGCAGACGAGGCAGCAGCAGGATTATTAAGAGAAATAAACTCCCAATGTATTCCCACTGGGAATCTTCTGATAAATCGTGTCCCAAATTGGAGAGAGATAAATGACCTTCCTACTACTTAACTTCTCCACAATGCTGCATTGTTTCATTTCCTGTACATATTCTGCAGTTATCTTAACCCCATCAGTGCCAAAGGGGCCAGACTACCATGAAATTGTCCTTTTAATCGTATAATTAGCAGATATTACACACAGAGGAAACCAGCTTTATTCCTTACAGGTACAAGTATGTGTTGTGACTCATTTGGCAGAATGCTTCATGCATTCTCATGCTCCCATATATTGGATTTGCATCCTTTCTCCCCCCATCTGTCATGGTTTCCCCAAAGCAAAAAGGGATCAATCCTCTGCCCACCCCCCCCCCCCCCCTGCAAAAAAAAAAAAGCACCACGTGTATCAAATAAATAAGACACACTGCTTCCAATGTGCTGTATTTAAATCTGATGCTGTTTCTTTGCACCAGATCTGCAGCAGGGAACATTGATAAACAACCCCCAGCGATGCCAACACTCAAGGTCCCAAATAAGCAAGGTGTAGTAGGTGCCCCCCCCCCCCCCCAATAAACAAAAATGGCGTTTTAATGGAGAAGCAGACAGGGTGGGAGGCTATGGAGCCCTGGCAGAGTAATGATGCCAAAACAAGGAAGACTGAGCCCTAACAAGTGAGGGGGAGGGGAGAAACCCAGTGACAGCTGACAGCTTCGCATCCAAAGGGGCCTCTTCCTGCCCCCACTCCCTTTTTTTTGGGGGGGGGGGGGATGAGTAAGTAACTCGGCATCATTTACATGTCAGCCCTCCCCCCCGGCTCCGGAGTGTGCACACGACCCGCAGTCCTCCCCTTTACCCTCCCTCATACACCACTTTTATTTTTTTTCCCGGTGCTGATTTTGCTGCCCATCCTTACCTTTGCGTCTCTGGTGCGTCAGGATATTGCGTCCTGGCTGCACCTCTCATGTACCTGCGTGTATTATTAATGTGTGTGTGTGTGGGTGCCTGGCCTTGCCCGCTGCTGTCTCGCTGTGCTGCTGCTGCCCGCCGGTGCACCTCCTGCAGCCCGCGCGCTGAACTCCTTGGCAGGCGCTCCGGGTTCATGCGAGGACAGCGCTGCGCTGCAGAGACGCGCGGCGGCGAGCCAAAGGGGGAGGGAGGGAAGAAACGTGTACGACGCAGGGAGTGCGGGCAGGGAGTGCAGGCAGGAAGCCCGGCATCTCTACCCACCACCGCCTGACTAGCAGTGTGTAGAAGGAGCCACATGGCTCACAGGGCCTGGGGGGGAGGGGGGTGCTGCTGATCTGCATCAAATGTTGGTCAGGGGATCCTCAAGGACCACCAACAGGTCAGCTTTTAAGGCTATACCTGCTTCAGCACAGGTGGCTCCAATCAGAATGGCTGATGGAGCCACCTGTGCTGAAGCAGGGATATCCCTAATACCTGGCCTGTTGGTGGCCCTTAAGGGCTGCAGTTGGTCACACCGCTGTTGTAGGTAGTGCAACAACACAAGCTGAGCTGTCATGGATAAACCAGGGAGGTCACTTCTCCCCTATCCAATCTGTGTGTGCTCTTTATAGCGCACAGTGCCAGCTTTACCACAGAAAAGACCAACAAGATGAGTGTTTTTAAAAATATATACCTTTGATAAAATGGAGCAATACTATGAGGGAGGGTAGAAGTCAGGGTGTCCCCTGATGTTCTGCTTACAAGTTAGTTCCATTTTAATACACAGGTTGATACATAGCTATAGAGGGGGCTGTTTTATGCAATACATCCCAGCTCTTCCTGCGAGAAAACCTGGTTTTGCTTTTGTAACAGTTCCCAGAATACACTTATTGTCTGGTGCCACTTCTCTAAAGAGACATGAGAGCATCCTGCTATGGGCACACCATGCTATTTCAGGGCTTGTTTGCTTTATAAAGGCTTTGCAAACAAGGAAGCAGTGATAAAACTGTCATCCAGCTTCATCCTATAATGTAATGCAAAACCAGTGCCGTATGTGTTCCTAATCTTTGTATTGTTCTTGGAGGGGCTTTAATGAAAATTAAAGTTAAAATATGGTACTTTATCCACAAAAGTGCATTTTTTTTATTAGTCACCAACAGCTCTCCTGGGGTTCCAGGACTAGGGTCTCCACGCCTGTCCCCTCGGTTGACGGCCCTGGTTACAAATTGCACCTGTGTGTATCAGCTTGCTCTCTTCTTATTTAAAACATTGGAAATATAGAGGTGTCTATGATTGCAAACAAGTTAGTGAATGGATGATAAATCTGAATATTCAGAATATATAGCTGACCTGGACCGTGGTAAATTGTAACAAAATATGTAATTATATCTGTCAAATTGCAGAAATCTCCCCCATGAACCCTGAAATTCACAACTTCAGAGGGTGGGTTTGCATTTGAGATGTTGGCGTTGAAGGCAGCGCTTTCAGTATGGAATTTATTGGCACTGGGAGGAGGGAGTTTGTGGGTACCTCATCTTGTCACTGATTTTAGAAACAAAACAAATCACAGTATTGAGGTTTGAACATGTGATATCATTTGTTTCATCAGTGTGGGACTTGGTATTCAACGCTGGCATTCATCAGATAAAAAAATGTTGAAAAGGTCCCTTGTTTTGTAGCCACTTTCTTCCTTTGTGAGGGAAGTCACTCAGTGTACTCGCAGCTCAGGCTGTGGATTATATCCAAAGAATGATACTATGTAGCCCAGGAAATACGGAAAACCTTTACACTGGGATACAGGGGAAAAAAATGAATTTGTTCTGTGGCCATCATCACCACCATCATCATCATCATCATCATCATCATCATCATCATCATCATCATCATCATCATCATCACCATCACCACCACCACCACGTCAGGACTTCCAGTGCATCACACTGCAAACTCCTGCTGACGATAATAAATAATGTATTTTGCACCTTAAAGAAGTTCTGCTTTACTTTGTGCTCTGCGTAATTGGAGAGACCTTTGACCCTTTTATTAAAACTAATTTGCTTTGCCTTTCACTGATTTGGTGATTTAAATTCACAGATGTAGGGGAACCGACAGTATATCTCAGTCCCTCACAATAAAACAGGATGGCCACGATCAATTCAGGTGCGAGATGATGCGAGTTACAAAATCCACAGAGAACAACATGACAGCAGGGTTTATACCAGTGTGGAGAGCTGGACAGTGCCAAACATCACCCACTATCATTTCTTTTAAAGCTATATTTTGTGTGAACCCTGCTGATGACCATGCTTCAATATAAACTGTATAAAGCGCCCAAAGGGAATTAATATAACGTACAATGACCATTATTTTGTTTGTTGTCCAATGTGTGACATGCTCCTGGAAACAAAAGTGTTTATTACACCAGTTGCCCTGATATTTTTTCTACGAATCTTAATGTCGATTGCAGGTTATCTCTTTTCAGAGGCCAACAATAAAGCAAATGATCTCCCCAAATATATATTTTTAACCTGAAGTAGAGGGTCATCTAGTCCGTGTATGGTCATCTTGATCATCAGTTCATCTTATTTGCCTTCGTTGCTTTTTTAATTTTCGGTATCATCTAAGCGTACCAACCTTAAATACGTTTCAATAGAGCAAAGTTGGCCAACTCCAGTCCTCAAGGGCCACCAACATATCAGGGTTTCAGGATATCCCTGTTCAGCACAGGTGGCTCAGTTGTTGACTGAGCCACTGATTGAGCCACCTGTGCTGATGCAGGGATATCCTGGAAAACCTGACCTGTTGGTGGCCCTTGAGGACTGGAGTTGGCCATCCCTGCAAGAGAGCATATAAAATATGCTTGTCCTCCGCGCCTACTTTTTTGGCACACTGCTACCACTTATGGACTTTTATGTCTTTTTCTTCCCAGAAACAGATCAACAAACCATCATTACGCTAGAAGACGTCCTATTAACCTTTATGGTGAAAGCTTATGAGCATTTTTCATGCAGATCTGCCTGCAGTAATTGTGTCACTTTCAGGATTTTTTTCCCTTTCATACTGTGCAGAAAAAGTAAGTAAACAAGTCAAGGTTTTCTATCATGCACATCGGTCAATTATTTGTTTTTAAACTAATATCTTAAACGCGAGTACAATGATTTTCATGAATGAAATAGGGTCTGGACAGCTGCCATCCCGGTAATTATTTAGAAAAACATTAAACCACAGTGTGTTAAAAATCATAATATACAATGAGTTATGGCCAGCCTGCATCTTCCAGCATAGAATATTCCTTTAAAGCAGCAGTCCAAGCTGCCGGTTTTTTATTTTATTTTTCCCTTTAATATGTGCTTTAATACAATCCACACAATGATAAGTAATTAGTTAAGCTTCCGATCAATCTATTCTCCTGTGATCGATCGGCGTATATTCGGCTCGGGGGTTCAATAAATGGCTGGCAGTGCAGCAGAAGAGGGCCAAAGATGCAAATTTCTGTGGGGAAGATCATGTGACCAGCTAGTCACTAGATACAATTGGTGTACTACTAGAGAGAGGGCAGGGCTCAAGAAGGGGTGTGCCAGAGCTTGTTTCAGAAGAGGAAGGGGATGTGACTTTGTAAATGGTTGCTATGTAAACAAAAATGCTTGTTACATTATAATACATTAAAAATGTAATTTAGAGTTGTTAAAAAAAATGCTACAAGTATTTTCACATAGCATAGAACTGATTAATTTAAAAAAAACATGTAGGATATTGCTTGGTCTGCAGCTTTAATATTTTACATGTCAATGTAAACCTTATAGTAAACTGATGTAAGCAAACTTTGTGGCAAGATCCTGTGCTAGATCAATAAGCATGGTCTGCAGCTGTATATTATATAGGTGGATATTCAATTCAGGGACGGGGTCAGTCATGTCGTGTTGCAACAAATTATGTCGGCGTTTAAGGCAGTGTCAGGTCTATGAGGTTGGATTGGAAGTAAGAAATAGTAGAGGTTCTGTTCGCTCTCTTTAATATTAAGCTAGGTTCAGATAGGGGAAGACATACTGTACAGCATGCTTACATTGTACATTGTTTCAGGGTTTAACACCTGTTGATCCAAACAACAACAAAATACGTCTGAAAAAAAGCACAGTGGGAGCGCATTAAGTAGAGCCACTTATAAGAAGATGTTATATCAAAATACTTTATAAAGGAAATGTAGGTTTTATTTATTTCAAATGTTTTCTAACGCACCACTCACCAAGAAACTCAGTACTAGAACACATGTAGGAACTTAGAGAGGACCCCCATCCCAGACCTACAACCAAGACCTACCTGCCTTTTATATCTGGGTAATATTGTGTGAGCTTCTCGTTGGGAATTTTGGCATAACTGATAATCATTATATACTGTATATTCCAGTATGGATTATTCATTCAAATATGTGGTGTGCCTCTAAATTTGTTTTATGGTGGATTCCATGCGTTCTTAGTAGAAAAGCTGTTTGAAATAATACACAGAACCATGGGTTCAGTATTAATGCTGTTGGTTCGCCCTCTGTGACAAGAGCTCCGTTATTATGTTTTTGAAAACTCTGGAAAGCAAAGAAAGCACCCAAGAGCTCATATGCATTTTTAATTAGTGGGTATAGTGGACTTTGGTATCTCACAGGACATTGCAAAAGTCCTCATTTAACATTCTGCTCAATATAAGGTGTCAGAAGATATTGATGGATGAGCTTGTCTAATGTGAAAATCAGTGCGCATTCGTTTTGCTTCAACCAGAACCAAGAACTGTTTGCCTTTGACAGTGAGCTCGACCTCTGCAGTAGCACCACAAATAATATGCAATGTAGAGAAACCCACAGAGAGAGAGAGAGACCTATTTTTTCTGTGACCACTGCAGCTCTCTCTCACCTTAAACCCTTTTCCCTCACTGACCCTTACCTGTGGAACTCTCTCACACTCAGTTTACGCCAAGGGCGGGGGGGGGGGGGCCAAGAGGCGTCGAAGATAGGGTGGGGAGGGCAAAGGGCAGGGGGGCAAAGGGCAGGGAGGGGGCGGGGGGGGGGGGGGGCAAAGGGCAGGGAGGGCGGGGGGGGCAAAGGGCAAGGGAGGGGCAGGGGGGCAAAGGGCAGGGAGGGCGGGGGGCAAAGGGCAGGGAGGGGCGGGGGCAAAGGGCAGGGAGGGGGGGGCAGGGAGGGGGGGCAAGGCGGAGGGGCGGGGGGGCAAAGGGCAGGGAGGGGCGCGGGGGTGGCAAAGGGCAGGGAGGGGAGGGGGGGGCAGGGAGGGGTGGGGTTGCAGGGAGGGGCGGGGGGGGTTGCAGGGAGGGCCGGGTTGGGCAGGGAGGGGCAGGGAGGGGAGGGAGGGCGGGGCAAAGGGCAGGGGGGCAAAGGTCAGGGGGGAGGGGCAAGGGCAGGAGCGGCAGAGGGCAAAGGGTGGGGGGGAAGGGGGCAAAGGGCTAGGGGGGCAGGGGGCAAAGGGCTATGAGGGCAGGTGGAGGGTGGCAGGGGACAAAGGGAAGGGGGAGGGAGGACAGGGGGAAAAGGGCAGGAGGGCAGGGGCAGAGGGCAGGGGGAGGGAGGGCAGGGGGCAAAGGGCAGGGGGGATGGGGGAAGGGGGCAAGGGCAGGAGGGCAGGGGGCAAAGGGCAGGGGGAGGGAGGGCAGGGGGCAAAGGCAGGGAGGGGGAGGGCAGGGGGCATGGCAGGGGGGGAGGGAGGGCAGGAGGCAAAGGCAGGGGGCAAAGGGCTGGGGGGCGGGGCAAGGGGCGGGGGGGCGGGAGGGGGGGAGGAGGGGCAGGGGAGAGTGCAGGGGACAAGGGCAGGGGAGGAGGGGAGGGGCAAAGGCCAGGGGGGGGAGGGCAGGGGCAACGGGCAGGGGAGGGCAAAAGGGCAGGGGAGGGGAGGGCAGGGGGAAAAGGCAGGGGAGGGCTGGGGGCCAAGCAGGGGGCAAAGGGCAGGGGGAGGGCAGGGGGGCAAAGGGCAGGGAGGGCAGGAGGCAAAGGGCAGGGGGGCAGGGGGCAAGGGGCAGGTGGGCAGGGAGGGTAGGGGGGGCAGGGAGGGTAGGGGGAGCAGGGAGGGTAGGGGGGGGCAGGGAGGGTAGGGGGGCAGGGAGGGTAGGGGGGGCAGGGAGGGTAGGGGGGGGCAGGGAGGGTAGGGGGGGCAGGGAGGGTAGGGGGGGGCACAAAGGGCAGGGGGAGTCAGGGACGCGTTTAATAACCCATTCCCCTGCGTTTACTGACCTTGCACACGGCCGCGCTCCTCTTCCTACGCGTACCGGCCGCCCTCCTCCTCCACCTCGGGCTCCTCAGCGGAGAGGCTGAGACGCTCCGGTGAGGAGGTGCTGCACCTGGTCACCCATAGGTAGTGGGGACTACATTGAAACAATATAATGTGTAAGACAGTCTTTATGAATTATAGATGGAAACAATATTTGAAATGGTGCTGTTGTTTACTTTTAATATATTAAGGCATGGACTTTTAAAATGTTGGTTTAGATCTCTCCTTAGTTTGTTGTGTCTACATGTCTTTATATCAGCACATCATTTGGTAGCCTTGTGGAAAGGTGGTCTCAGGGCAGTACTATGTGAAAAGTGTCAACATACTAATTAAACCATCATTAATGGCACTAATTGGCACCCTAGGTGGTAGTCTCAGCAGCAAGACAAATAAATGAATGAACTTATTAAATTGCTATGGAAACTGAATTTGAGTCTTACATGTTGTCTGTACCGAACATTATTAAGACAGAATTAGGACAGTGAAGAGATGCATAACTGATTCTTCCCGTATACTGTGTTTTACAACAAATAACATCATAGTGCTGTTTTTCAGGCTCGTTGAACAAGTGTATACATTACTGTTAACGGTGGGAACAGTCAAACCATATAACACATTTCTAAAAATTAAACCTTATATTGCTGCTCTATTTTCATATAGGTCGCATTATTGCTAATAGGTTATAACCACGCAGCGATTTTTTGCTTGTGACAAACGTGGTTATGAATCATTTCCCGACACAGTTTTCTAGTATAGTAATTTTTTTTAGCACGTTTACTAAAACCACCAAGCATTGGCAGGGTGCACGCTCCGAATCAGGCAACTATGGAAAACTTGAACTCAGGGGGTGCTCAACTCCAGTCCTCAAGCCCCCCTCCTCACTCTCCCCCCACAACAAGGTCAGGTTTTCAGGATGTCCTTGCTTCAGCACAGGTGGCTCAATCAGTCCCTGCTTCAGCACAGGTGGCTCAATCAGAGGCTCAGTCAAAGACCGAGCCTCTGATTGAGCCACCTGTGCTGAAGCGGGGATATCCTATAAACCTGACCAATTGGGGGGTCTTGAGGACTGGAAATGAGCACCCATGCATGAACGCACCATTTTTATGATTTTGCTCCACTACATCTTCCAGATCGTATAATATGAATCAATGAAATGATATTATTATTATTATTATTATTAATAAAGAGTTATATTACATGGGATGTAGTTACAAATGGGGACTCTGCATCAAGAAGAAAAAGTTGTACATCCACAAAAAGGTACAAGGCACCTGGCCAGTCATTTTAGCCGCCTTCCCATTGCCTTTAATGTGCACAGCATCATTTTCTTTGGATAAGTACCCCTAAATGGGTTTCTCACATGCAGTTCAATACATTAGAATGTAAGTGCCAATAAAAAATGTTGGCAACTAATTCTGCAGTAAAAGACTTCGGAGCCTTAGATATGTAGTTCAGCCTCATAAGGCATATTGCTTAATTTGCTTTGTGATGTTTTAGAGCAGGGTGGGCAACTCCAGTCCTCAAGGATCCCCAACAGGCCAGTTATTAAGGATATTCGTGCTTCGATGGGCTCTCATGTTAGGAGAGAAAGATGGTGAATCTGGGTACAGAATGGTCTCTCCGATTCAGCTATAATTTAAATACAAGAAGGAGTTTTGCATTTCTGTGACTCCTTAGAGAAGGCAACATGGGAAAATGATGCAAAGGTATTTACATGTATTACACGCAAAAGGAAAATATGTGCTGAGCCCTCCTCCCCCAATCTTTCCCTCTCAAGCCCCCTACCTTTTCACACCCCAAATGTCACCATTCTAGATATATGCAATAATTGTTTAGGAAGATTTGCGTGGAAGTAACATTGATGCTGGAAATATTGTAAATTGTGTTTTGGTGTATTGAATATCTGTTAAAAAGTTGAACATTAAAAAAAAAAAAAAGGATATCCCTGCTTCAGCATAGGTGACTGAATCAGACCCTCCCCCGTGCATGTCTGCCGTGAGGTCCAGTACTGTGCTATGCTGCTGTTTCATTCTACCAAAGAGTCTCTGGGACATAACACGGAGTCGCCCCAAAGGCATCAACGGAAGGGCAACCAAAGGGTGTCGCCGTTTGCTGATGTTTGGTAATTTTATAGCTACTCGATTGTATTCTGAAACTCACCAACCCTTTCATCCCCTGTACCCAATGTTTCAATTTACCTTATAGATTGTAAGATCCTTGTGGCAGCGCTTCTGCTAACAACCCATTGCAGGCCTATCCTACCTTTCTAATCCAATTTTAATCCGGTCTGTAAATGTTACATATGCCCATAATCAAATCTATAACTGTCCATGAAATGTCAGGAAATTGAACGCATAACCTTTGTTTATTTAATGCAACCATATATTATTATAATTCTGGGGGTTCTTGTCTGACTTGTGTTGGAAAATAATCATATTTAATTGCAGTTCTTCCCAAACTGACTGTAAAGTATTGTGATGCCCTCTTTACTGGAGGCCTGTATTTAGTTTAAAAAGTCAACAATGATGATGATAATGACTCAAAATGACTGAGCTGTGCTGAAGAAGGGATATCCCTAATAACTGGCCTGTTGGTGGCTCTTGAGTACTGGAGTTGTCCACACATTTTAGAGACTGCAGGAGGTTTGGGGAGCCTGTGTGATATTATATAGTAATTCTATTTATTCACATCATAGTGTGCAGAATCACAGTTGTGTAAATGTATTTTTATTTATAAAATGTTTTACCAGGAAATAGTACATTGAGAGTTACCTCTCGTTTTTAAGTATGTCCTGTGCACAGAGTTATGATGACAAATACATGGTTACATTAAATGAACAGCGGTTATACATTCAAATTATGGACATTTCATGGACAGTTAGAGATAATATATGTTATGGGCATATGTAACACTTAGACAAGATTAAAATGTGAGACAGCTGAAGACTTGACATTACTTATACTGGTGGAGGATCTGAGAGTCTGGTAGATAGTTCCTGCTGTGGGTGCACGGTACGAGAAGGAGGAACTGCCAGATAGTTTGTTGAACCGTGGGACCGTGAACACTCTTTTGGAGTCAGATCTTAGGTGATAAGTGCTGCAGGTGGTAGGGGTGTGCAGCTTGTTCAGATAGGTTAGTAGCATGGCCAGAAAGTATTTGAAGGCAAGACAGGAAAAATAGACATTCGTCTGGACTGAAGGGATAGCCAATCTAGTACTTGGGGCATTTCGCAGTGATGTCTTGTAATTACATTGTAGGAGAAAGCGGCATATTGAGTTGAAGAGGGTGTCTAGTTTGCTAAGGTGAGTTTGGGGTGCTGTAGCTAAGATTCATCAACTCTGAAGTGGTTACGTTTCCCTGGTGTGGCAGTCGTGATTCTATTACTGTAGGAATCACTACATGTATCATACAAATACTTGTTGAATGGTTATATTAATGCACAACTGCATTTTAAAATCTTGGGAGTTTCTGCATTTCCGAAAAAAATATTTTGTGTCCTCTGGTGCACCTAAATGATTATATCCTATTTTTACAACTGAATATACTCATTTAAACATTACATTTCCTTTTAACCACAGCTTGAAGACATTCTCCTTTTGATTATTATCTTTCAAATTCTTAAACTAAACTTTTCAACTCCAGTGAAGGGACTTTTTGCCTCAGTGGCTGTTTATATTTGTAAGCTATCCAGCTGAGATTGAAAGAGATAACACTGATAAATGTACAAGAGATTAATTTACATGTTATTAGACAAAGTTTCTTGTTTGGGATTGAAAATATACAATGAGAAATACACAAGCATAACACGCTCAAAACTCAACCCTGCAGTATTATATATTTATATATGTGTATATTTAATAGTGCTAACTGGAGCATTACAGGGAAAGTGACCTCAAATATACAAAGAAGTCCCAGTGCACATCCAATATAAGAAATGATTTTGTTAATTATTATATGTTTTTTCTTCTCAAAAGTGTGGGTTATTTAGATTATTATTTTGGCCAAAACATAGACAAAAATTCAAAGGACACAGTTATAAAATTGGTAGTGTATGTACCTGCTAAGAGTGTCACCTTGATAGGGTTGCAGGCTTAGCGTATTTTGATCAAAAGATTGAACTAAATTACCAAAGAAGGGTGGGGAGCCGTGATGGTCCTTTCTTCCAGGTAGTAACACAGGAGGGAGAGGGAGTAGGGGATATGATACCTTTTATTGGACCAACAAGTAGTTGATGTTACAAGCTTTCGAACCTCTCAGGGTCCTTCATCAGCTATGGCAGAAATACAGAAACTCAATATATAATATACAGTGTATGTAAGAGGAACATCTGGTTACAATAGATGTAGACATGAGGTGGGAAATAAGATGAGATAGAAATAGGTAGCCTGGTGTGAAAATGAACAGTAGACACATAGACGGCTTTTATCTTTTGAAATGCAAAGGCGGCCTATACAGTAAGGAGATGTGAGGAGGAGTGAGTGCGATATGACAGTGAATGTGAAAAAATATCGATATAAAAAAACACTAACTATTTTATGTCTGAAAAAGCTTATGCCTGTCGCATTACACAGCGCTTCAGCATAGCCTGGGTTAAAGAAGTGCAGAACCTGTAACCCTACTCACAGACAGCTTTTTTTTTTACTTTTTGGGTCTCTTCAGTGTGAGGCTGGTTATACTGACTGTACAATGTGAAGTTGGAAGAGGTTCCACACATTATATAAGTTATAGTGAGATAAAAAAATTACCAAAACCCTCCACCGTACAGTGTACAGCAAATAAAAATAGCACTTGTGGGCACATTCACATGTCTCAAATAGGCCTGTAACCCTGCTCTTCCCCATTATCTCTTAGCATACAGGGCTTCCACTGCAGCCCAGGATTGTGAATACATTGAAATTACTAGTGTAATTGGCCCAATTGTTCCCACAAATTGAACTTTAAAAATGATGGGATGATGTTGAAACCCGTAGTAATGTTTGGTCTCACCTGATATTTTGCAGAACGGGGAAGTGAAAAGCCATACACGGACTCTGCCAGCATTGCACCATGTTATACTGCACAACAGTGTTTGCTAAGTTAAATATTTGCAGAGAAGGAAAGCTAAATTGGCGTATGGGACACGTCAATGGCTAGTCTAGACAATCATGTTCGTTGGAAAGGCTCCACTATCTTGTTACAATAGTTATATGAAGCAAAGTGTCAATTCTAAGGGATACTTTTCTTTTGATGGAAGAACTCAACACAGATACCCGGCAAGCTCTGAAGAAAAAAAAATGACCACATAAAATATATATATATGTATATAAGTGTCAACTGGAGTGCTACTGGGCATTGCTAAATGTATACAACAAAAAACAAAGAAGCCCAAAGCTACATCCAATATGACAAAAATATACAGAGAAATACCTATATGTCTCTTGAAAAAAGGGTCATTTAGTTAAACCCTTTGGTCAAAGCATTGTAAGCCTGCAAGCCACTTCAAGGCATGACCAAATATTGCATGTCCTAACACTAACTGATTAAAATTGTTATTTACCTCTATAATTGGAGGAAGAATGATCACATTGGATCTGTCCCAACCAGCTGCATGTCAAAGAAAGAACTGCTTGCTTGGAAAGTGGGGAGGGGCGAGCTTAAACCCGGAAGGGAGGAGCCACTAACCTCCAAAACAGCTGAGACCAGCTGGACAAAGTTAATAAACACACCGTTACCCGGCAAGCTCTAAAAAAAACAAAAATTACCACGTTAAGTGGTAATGTGATATTACATTACCATGGCAACGTGACGTCATGACGCCCAGAACGCCGGAGCCAAGGTAAGGATGGGGGGCCGCAGAGAGGGGGACAGCCGGCAGGGGGTTGCAGGAAAAAAGATTGCACTCCCCTGCCTTACAGCACGTGGTTTCTTCCTGCTCCAGAAGATGTCTTAGGCCTGGGACATAGTGCTTTGATCCGGGCTGAGGCGCGCTGAGGCTCAGGGAAAGCGCTGCTTTCCCTGGCCTTACACAGCGCGCCGTCGGGGGCGGGTCTGGGGGTGGGCCAGTGACGTCACGGAGTTGGTTCGCCCTCATTGGGCGAACTGCTCACGTGACCGGCCCTGCACTCCAGCAAGCAAAAAAATCTCAAGACTACGTCAGACACACGCTTCCCCAAGCGTGCTGACGCGTGCGCGAGCCCCTGCTAAAGCCGCTCTCATTGAGGCTGCAGGGGCTCAGTGCCGAGCAGCAGCATGCCTCAGCACGGGTCAGCGCATAAGCGCTGACCATGCCCGAGGCCTTAGGCTGCGGCCAGGCAGAGAGCGAGTGTGCTGCTGCTTGTGCCGGTGACGTCACGTGCTCTGATCGGCCAGGAGATTTGTGGACAGCTGGGTATGCTGCGGGGAAGGCATCCGGGGGGCGCGGCCATGACGTCACGGAGCTGGTTTGACCTCATTGGGCGAACCGCTCACATGACACGCCAGCGAGCGGCAAATTCAAATTTCTAGCCTCTGCAAGCAGCTAAGCGCCTTACATGTGCAGGTGCTCGCTCACCCTGGCCACACACATTGCAGCAATGTGTTTCATTGCGGCCAGCGTGAGCGCTTGCTTAGCGTCACCCTGAGTGAGGCCTTATTGTTTACCACCGCTTAGTAAATCTGGTCCTGTACCTGTTAAGATCAACTGCATTTGACCTTGTGTAAGACACTTTCTGATAGCAAAAGATACACAATTCAGCAGTGAAATATATATATATATTTATTCTTAAATATTCCCAAACACATTTTCTGCAGAACATGAATTAAAAAAATAATAATGAATTTAATAAAAAATATCCTGTAATATCCATAAACAATGTTGACATGGCACAAACCTGATCTGTTACCTGGCATTTTTAATGTTGTGGTCTAGTGCTTAAATGCTTTACACCTTCAGTGGTCCCCAAGTCCAGATCTCAAGGACCACTAACAGTGTAGGTTTAAAGGATACCCCTGCTTAAGCACAGGTGACTCAATCATTTTGACTGAACCACCTGTGGTCAAGCAGGGGTATCCTTAAAACCTGCACTGTTAGTGGTCCCTGAGGACTGGGGTTGGGTACCACTGCTTTACAGAACACCGAGATTATTAACCGGACTTCATCAAGAAGAGGTTGCTGTGATGCTCTGCAGCAAGGGTGGCCAACTCCAGTCCTCAAGAGCTATTAACAGGTCAGGTTTTCAGGATATCCCCGCTTCAGCACAAGTGGCTCAGTCGAAGACGAGGTCCTAACCTAATATGTTACCTTGCTTTTTAACGTTGTGCTGTCTAGTAATTACATGCTTAAATGTCGAAGACTGAGCCCCTGACTGAGCCACCTGTGCTGAAGCAGGGATATCCTGAAAACCCGACCTGCTGGTAGCTCTTGAGGACCGGATTTGGCTACACCTGCTGTACATTCTATACAGTAGAATAACACCTTAAGGATAAGGAAACGAAGTGAATGCATATTAAGTAACGCCAGTTTCCACTTGGCATATGTCGTAAGAGAATGTGTTAGTCACTTGAATGAATTTTCCAATTCTATCCAGGTCAAGTATAGCGTTGTACCAATTATCAATAGCAGGGAAGGTTAAAGAAGGACACAGTTAAGGTTTTCTTCCTCTAAATAGCAGAGAACAGTATGAGTCATAGTAGACAATATTTCCTCTTTGTGTCCAGTATTTCTTCAGATCTGTCTCTGAATAGATTTCCCTGAAATATTTTAATTGGCACTAATTCATTAATAAAAGAGGAGTTTTATTTTTATGCTGTGTCCTGGGATCTAATTCAACTTTGAGAAAGAAGCAATCTGTTAAAGTGCAGACTTTATACCATGAAATATTCAGTCACCAGTAAGAAATGCAAGTGGAAAAAAAAAAAAAAAGAAGCTTGAAATGTTTCTCTATTCAAATTGGCAGGACAGCGTCTTGTGCTATTTTCCCACCTTGTATGCATCTGATGATTCTTTTAAAAATTAGTCTGACGTTGTGTTAAATTGACTGCTCCCAACTCAAGTATGAAATGCAAAACAACTGCTTTGAAATGTTTGTAAAACACGACTCTCTAAATCACAGCAGGAGACTGGGAAAAATATTTGGCTGCCACAAAGAGGGGGGGGGGGGGGGGGGGGGAAAGAAAGCAATCTTGCCTGGGTACAAGGAAAAGGGAAAAGATTGAGACCAAAATATTATGAATGCAACATTGTTATTACACATTGAAATACCTATCTCAACGTAAAACTATATGGAATATGCCCATCGCTGCCATAGCAGATTGTATTCCAGCCCAAACAGATAAATAGAAAGGGGACTAAAGGTTTGGCTTTGAAGAAAACAATGGTTTTATAGCTTTTTTTGCCAAGAGGATACTGCTTGACCTCAGCTGCACCTTGAATTTTTGTACACAGAAACTCTGGAAAGGGAACAATTATATAACTGAAGATCGCTAAAGCAGAACAGCAAGGAACAGATACAAATCACAAAAAAAAAAGCAAGAATTTAACCTTGTGTTTTCTTCACTCCAAGAAAGCTGCCTGGTACAGTAGGCATCAATTCTCACAGAAACACTGACTGTCATTACAGATTTAATTTGCCTATGCACCTCAATGATTTTATACATCATGGAAGAAAAGAAAATAGATGCTATCCATTTATCGACATACAATATTAAGGACGCGGTATTCATGCACTTGTTCTGAACATTACATTGTTTCTCCTCTTCCTTTTAGATTGTAAGTCTTTATAAGCAGGCACCTCATTAAACTATTGCAGTAATACACATATTTTTGTGTGTCACTTCATTTCATAGCCTGTTATACAGTACAGGGGGTATTGAATATGTTAAACATACGTGAGCAGGTGGAGATTCTTGAAAGGGAGATTTTCATGGTCCCTATTTGCCTACCACTTACACAACAACATTTTCTTGCAACCTTAAAGCAGCAAAACTCCTTGCACTTCATGTTTTTTTTTTTGGTTCTAGGATTGAAGCAGGAGGTCCAAGGAGCTGAACTGTGTTAATTTCCCTTCCGGGGGGGACCCCCTGCTTCCCGAGATTCTTACCTTCGTAGGAGGTGCCGGTATCTGTTACGCGGCCAATAGAAAGCCAAAAGGATTGACATCACGGCTTCCTATTGGCCACTGTGAAGTCACCATTTCATTAGCCCCACAAGCTCCCGGCCTGCAGAAATACCAACACCCCCTACCGAGCTAAATTTTGTTACGCTGGTATTACACCCCCAAAAAACTAAAACAGATGTTCCTGGGGACCTCGGATAGATGTTGGAAGGGATGTGGACAACTAGGAGATGTGGCACATATATGGTGGTGTTGTCCAGTAATTCAGACGTACTGGAGAACAGTGCTGAAGGTAATAAAAGATGTAATGGATGTTGAGATTCCATTAGATCCAATTTGAATGGTTTTGGCTAAATCCATGGATGATGTGAATCACTATACATCTAAATGTATCTTGCGTGTCCTAAAGACAGCTATATGCTCCGTAGCAGCAGCGTGGGAAAAAACACTCCCGCCCTCCAGAAGAGAGGTTATTAGAAGGAGTAATGATGTCCAATTAATGAAGAAACTTACCTTGTTTCTGAACCCTACTACTGAGAAGTGTGCTAGGGTCTGGGACCCGTGGGATGCCGGATAGGGGGGTGTCCCCGGAGGAAGAGTTGATTTGGGAGTGTCTTGTGCGGAATGTATCATTTATAAGATATTGTATAATATGTAACGTGTTTGTTGATGCTTGTAAAGATTTTTTGATACAAAATGGTTGTTTCCCCCCTCTCTTTTTCTTTTGTGTATCCTTTCCCCCCCATTTATGTTTGAAAACTTTAATAAAAATATAAGTTAAAAAAAAAACAAAAACATCCAGGGCCTTTATCTCGGGAAGTAGGGGGTCCGTGAGGCTGAAATCAATGCGGTTCTGCTCAGGAGACCCCCTGCTCATGTACAATATGATTTAAATTAATATTTGAACTGTACGATCGCCTGTAAGAGCCATGCATGGAGACGCAGCGTCTCCATGCAGCTCTTCCAGGCTAAATTTTTACTATCAGTCGCCGCGCCATAGGATTTGCACTGATTTTAAAAAAAACTGCTCGGACGAACTTTAAAAAAAATGGCGTTCATTCTTAGTGAATACCATTTTGCCCACATGTTTAAGTGCGTGATAAATCAATGCACTTATTTTATCACTGCTTTGTGAATGAGCCCCTATGTTTCAAGGCAATTTTACAGCAAAACCAGGATATTTTCACCCTGCACCTATGTATCAAAGCATTTTGCTCCAATTTTGTCATCTGCCTCAGCTTGCAACTTGGGCGTGTCAGTAGGAGGAGTAGGGGATTAATTACATGGTGCACAGGTTATAATGAGATGTATTGCAGCATGCGTCTCTCTGCACCATCCTTGCATATTATTTGACCCCCAAATTATTCATATTGGAAGATTTTGCATCAGATAATAATAATAATAATAATAGCATGTTCTTGTATAGCGCTGCTAGTTTTACATAGCGCTTTAGAGAGACTTTTTGCAGGCACATGTCCCTGCACAATCTATGTTTTTGGTGCCAGAGGCACAGGGAGATAAAGTGACTTGCCCAAGGTCACAAGGAGCCAACACTGGGAATTGAACCAGGTTCCCTTGCTTCACACTCAGTGCCAGTCTTTACTCATTGAGCCATTCTGTCTCCCAGATGTAAGAAGCTGTTTTTTTTTCCCGCCACACCTCTGCTCCAGAAAACACAGCAGTGCGTTTAAACACACTCCCCTCTACTTTGATACATAGAACCCTACGCGGGCACTGCGGTTTAGTCATTTTCCTTTCTCTTACGACCATGAACGTGAAATTCTGTTTTTGCTCACGTTTTCTTTACACGTTATATAACAAGGAGGAAGGAGCGTGGTAGGTTTCATTGATGATGACATTTTATGGAAAGAGTTGCTTTAAGACTGAAATACGACTCCCTGGATTCTGAGAACCTATTTGGGGCAGCGACTCCTGTCCCCCAAATGTTTATTTGGAAATAGTATCCACTTTTCCCTATTTGCATTCATCATTTGGGGTTATAACTATTTCACTTGTGGACTGTGCATTGTGAATACAGAGTATTTTGGTGTATATACAGTATGGCACGATTTTCAAATGTATATGAAAGGTATTTCTAACGGCCGTCTGTAATGTGTGTAATAGAGGCCAGTTTATTCGCATGAAGCCCTGCCACCAAATAAAATTTAAATTGACCTCACTTATGCGCATATAGGATTCACTGAATATAGTAGCCCACACAACACATAGAAATAGATTTTCAATTTTGTGTCAACTGTAAAGCAGTATAAATCAATGGAACTTGTATCCTACGATTCATCTGTGAATAATACAATTGCTCATATGTTTAATTGAATTCTTATCACATTATTTATTTATAAGACTAACTCTACTTACTACTGTAGTGGCGACGAGTCTTCTAAAACAAACCTGGGGCAATCTCCAAAAAGACCCAGGTACATGCTGGGTACATGCTGGGTACATGCTGGGTACATTCTGCAACATTCCAGTAACATTTCTGCAGACAGACTAATGGCCCATCACATTAACAGCGGGGGTCCCTGGCAGTCCCATTCAAACTCAATGGGACTGCCAGGGACCCCTGCTGTCTTAATCCGATGGGCCATTAGTCTCTGCAGAAATGTTACTTAAATGTTGCAGCATGTACCCAGCATGTGCCTGAGTCATGTTGGTGATAGCCCCAGATTTGCCCCAGATTTTCAAGGCAAGTTTAAGGCAAGTTGTAGAATACTCGTCGGCGCGCCTGTAAGTCCAATGCGTTAGCCTGGTTCACAAATCTTCACGTGTCCGAAATGGAAGAAATTACTTACATTCATCTGTTCAGCTTGTTTGATTGCCACCTATATATATTACACAATACGATTAGTTATATCTTTGGATTCTCTTTGTAATTATTGAGCTGTTTGCTGTAAAACAAACAAACAAAAAAAAGCTCTTAGTCATAATAATGATAAATATTTGGGGTTTGTGTCCAGGGATAGAATCTGGTATTTTAAAAGAGAAATATGCTTTTTTACAACTGGCGTTTATGTCTTTGTGGTAAACCTTAAGATAACAAATACAAGACATGATTTTTTTTTCCATGGAGCAGGCTATGTGTAGTACATATTGGCCAACGAACTGGACACTGCTTTATTTTAAAGACAGAACCATAAAATACATAACGAGAAGATTTCATTGGCGTTGTGGCTGGGTTTTATTAGCATTAGGGAATTGTTTATTATTCTCCTTAAGTTTAAATACACGCAGGAGAAATACATTTCCTTAAATTACAAACGGCTATCCAATATCTCCTACAGGCACAGCAAATACAAATATAACTTGTGAGCACATTCGCATGTCTCAGACAGGTCTGCAACCCTGCTCTTCCCCATTATCTCATTATACAGAGGCACTGCAACGCGTGTGCGCGCATCTGTGACATAAGCGCATTCTTCTGCGTGCGCGACTACAGGGGAGACGAGGCTGAAATCTGTTCTTTGATTGGACGGCTGCTTCAACTAACGCTCGCATTGCAGTAGCAAGCGGCACGACAGTCTCGGTAAGTATAAACGCTTTGCGGGGATGCATATTATTTGTTTTGGCGCTGCGAGGCGTCGCTCCAGGCACGAGTTTTTTGGTATAATCACGGCCTTAGCATACAGTGCTTCCACTGCAGCCAGGGATTCTGGGAAATGACACAGTGCTCACAGCACCTACAGGGACAAGTTACCACATATTGGATTTATAATTACCAGCATTTACTGACAAACAGATCAAGTTGTTCTTACCTGTATTGCATCTAGTACATACTCTAATAAATTACATTGCATAATAGGCAACATGCAGATAGTAATACCTTTGACTGACTAACATGAGGGTTTTTTAATGAATACATGAGCTCTTGAATTCTACAATAAGACTTATTTGAGGTGCAGGAGAACTGGAACGACAACGTTCACACCCAACCTATGAACACTCCCTTGTTAATCTATTAAAAACTATTGTTATCCTAAAAATATATCGAGTTTTTTCCAGGTCTAGTATGCTATGTCATTTGTGTTTAGTTTAAGTGTTCGGACATGTTTCTATGGAATACGGAGCACAAACTGGATGACACATTAAACCTCATTTTAAGCAATGTCATAACGATGTTGCCATGACAGTCTTAATGTAACACATACTGTAGATATTACTTATGACATACTGTAATCTTGTATAATGTCACTGATCCCATTCTCCTGCACTGTGTTTTGCTACTTTGTCATTCTCTTTCCTGAGTTACAGAGTCTAGAAATACACGGTCTCACACAGGATTTATTCAAATGGCTATTGAGGATTGTCAAAGAAATTACGGAAGATAAAATACATATCATTATCATCATCGCTTGTCAATCCACTGCTGGATGAAGGTCTCCCCAAGGATCTTGTAGGGATTGAGAGTATAAGCCAAGTTACTCCAACACATTTTTTTTGTCTTTTTATCTCTCTTGGAATCCAGTCTAGTATCCTCTTTGTCCAACAATGATAATTTCTTCTTGTTATATGTCTGACCTTGTCCCATTTTCATTTCTTCACCCTCCAGTTGATGTCACAGATGTTTGCTTGGTTTTGAACCCATCAATTATTTTTCTTATCTCTTTGGCTAAACACACAAGAGGCAAGATAAATGCAACTTGGGATGCCCCAACTCTACGGGAACAAGAGCAACAAACAGGAATAGTGGTGGGTGCTGCAAGCAGAAAAAACCTAGTCAGGGTAACTGCATGTAGAAGGGAAGCTGAGCACACCAAAAGAAATGCAATAATTTATAAAATGTTAATTTAATTGACTGATAATAGCAGTCACAAACCATCCGACGTCGGATGGTTTGTGACTGTAATCAGTCAATTAAATGAACTTTTTAAATAAATTATTGCATTTCTTTTGGTGTGCTCAGCTTCCCTTCTGTTATCTCTTAGTGTAATACCCAACATACATCTCTACGTACACTTTGCATTGTCTGATGTTTTTGAATGATCTTCACATTAAGGTCCGAGTTTCACATCCATACATGAGTACGAGCAGATTACACTGGGAAACATTCCTCCAGAGGCAGAGTGGAAGGTTCCCTGGAAAGATTGTCTCGTTTCTTCCAAATGCGCTCCATCCCATCTTCATTCTCCTATTTGTAGCCCTTTTTCTGACGCTCCCAAAGAGACTACTGGTCACTGTACACAACCTGTGGCTCCAGGAGATATGAGCCTCCTGGGAGCCTGGGGTAACACTTAATAGCGCAGCGCCTCCACTTACCCAGGATCCCCGTGATGTGAGATTCCCCTGGGCAAGAAACATACAACACATATGTGATGCAACCAATTTTACTGTAACGCAATGAATAATCCTTATCACTCTATCATATCACTTCACATAACACATAACCTAACACATAACCTAACACCCTAATACTGGTACCGTCCTTATAACGGTAGTGGCTCGGCCATGCTCCTATTGAGTACCGTCTCTGTCCCGCTACCGCGTGCTTCACACCGTGTCCGTGTACGGTAATGTATTGGTATAGGCTCAGTTCTTTAGCCACTCGCTTAGTGTCCTTAAAGAGTTACGCCTAAGGCGGGATCAGCGTCTGTTGACCGGTGTTGGTGCACTTGATGTAATTAATACCTTCCGGTCACGGCGGTGACCGGCAACAGCTTCAAAAAGGGTCAGACGCCTCCGACACGTAGCTTCCAGATATCACGGTGTCCAGCCGTCTGGTCCCAGATGACTGCAACCGCCGCAACTCTGTGCTTTGTCCCTAACTGGTACTCAGTAAGGGTGATGCTCGCTACCACTATGGGGCATCCCTGCAGCACAGCCACCTACGGTGACTTCAGGGAATACTCCTAGGGACTGCGGTGAAGAACTGTACTATGCAGGCGGGTCCCTGACCCCCTGCACCCACACTACCTCTCCCTTCACCTCCCAGATCCCCTCTCACTAGCTTCTCCCTAATACCTGCAGCAACCGCACTGCACTCACACTGTGCCTTCTTGTCAGCACTCAATGGACTGACAGGCGTGACACTGACAATACTGCACACCACAAGCACCTAAGGGCAGGGTTCCTACCTTAGGGGCCGTCCCTCAGTACCTACCCACTACCCTAATAGGGATTGGGGCCTGCCTGGGACCTGGGGATACCTTACCTGGTGTAGGAACCACTTGCTCCCTACACCCTGCCTTCCCCGTCCTGCTCCCAGCTCCAACTGCCGTTGCCCTCAGCCCGCGAAATGTATCAATCCCTGCTCTAGGGAATCCTGGCCTCTCATTGGCCACTTGGGGACACCTGGGATGCTTGGCCCTAAGCCTCATGGGAGTTGTAGTCCCGCAGAGGCCTATATAGCATTGGGGCCGTGTGTGCGATTCTCCTACGCATGCGCGACTCCCTAATGGCCGCCGCAACCCCCGCACCTTACTACGCATGCACGACCAACGCGCATGCTCGCGCAACCTGTCATGGCGGCCCCCGCTAGCCGGGTGCTCCGCCGAGGCTCCGAGCGCTCCCTGCTCCGGCCCCCACCTTCTCGCCGTGCCGGCGGGTCCGTCGCTGCCTCCGGCGGCACCCGCGACCGCTCGGCACGCAAGGAGGGGGGCCTCTGGGACCTCAAAGAGACCGGGGCTACATATTGATTTTATTCAAAAGGTCCCAATCCATTGTTATTTGCCGGGCCATGGTAAACACAGCCTTCAACTTCTTCTAGTTCTATTTAATGTATTTGATCTTTGCAGATTTGACACATTTGCTGAACATCACTTTGGTCTTGGTAAGATTCATATGGAGGCCCACAGTCTTACTTGCTTCGGCAAGTTCTCCACTGTTTTTGCTGGAGGTTGGAGTGATACGATTGTTAGCTTTTGGAGTGTATTGGGGATATAGAGAGGTTAAACTATTCTTTTGGTAGTTGATATGGAAGCATTATTTGAAAACTAGGGATTTTGCACCATTGTAATAGCTACGTTACTGTCTTGGAGACCCTGGAGGCTCCCAGCGAAGGCTGTTATTCTGGTAATCTCTATATTCTAGAACATTCAAGAAGGAAGATTTAAACTTCTTTGCAGCACCAAAGAGGTAAGCCTCTAAGAGAGCAGTGAGTCACCAGAGCTGAAATAAAGGCGGTCTAGCTATGGAGATCACCTGCTTTCCACCTAGGGGGAATTTATTTATTTGTATGCTTTAACTTCTGTTAATAATAACACTTTATTCCCTAAAGACATAGAACATGACATTCCCATGTTATAGGTAACGATTACTTTCTCTGATTTAAAATCTTAGTGAATCTGTCCCTATGAATCTGCACGTAGGGGCTGCTATATTAGGAGGTAACCAGCCTTCTATGGGGACAAACCCTAAAAAAAACAGGTGACGGTATCTGTTCAAGAGAAGACGGTGGTGCAAGATTCCAGAATCCACAACCCACAACGCTGTGGAATTTCTCATTAGTGGGCCATCTCCAGGTTTAACCATAGCCGGCACAGTGGCCGGTAAAGACAGTGACCCTGTAGCCAGGTGATGCGGGAGCTCACGCCAGGAGAAGTGGTGCTGAAATGTTGTGTGTTTAATAAATGGTCCGTTTTTCCTGCTTTAGGAATTGTTGACTAATATGAGTATATCTGTATGGAAATCTGTAACTCAGCATATTGATGCTGTTGCATAATGAATGTGCCTGTGGTTTATAGATTTGTATAAACTGTGGCCCCACCACTTACCAGGGAGAAAAGATGCATAAACATTTTGGGCCTGAGACATGCATCATTTACAAGTCCCAAGTACTTGAGCTCTGTTAATAATTCGATGCCTACTAAACCTCACACCTTATTTACAGTCATCTTAAGACTCACTCAATAGCACAAGTCTCATTCATTAGAACAGGGGTGCTCAATTCCAGTCATCAAGACACCCCCAGCCCTTGACTGAGCCACTGATTGAGCCACCTGTGCTGAAGCTGTGTTATCATTAAAATCTGACTTGTTGGGGGGTCTTGAGGACTGGCGTTGAGCACCCCTGCATTAGAAGACCATATCACTTCTGTCATCCATTAATAACCTCAAATCATTCCATTGAGGTGACTTTGTGTGGGACTGGACCAACCAATCTGATTTATTTATGTGCTGTACCTTGACAACTTTATGTTACACTCCTTAGGCGTAGTCTCCACAGGCCATTGGTCACCCTCCACTTGTGTTATTCCTTACACACATTATTTCGTTTAGCTAAACTTAACCCTTTGAGGGCTGGATGGAGTCGTGGTGGCTGAGGGTCACGGCCCCTTCAGCACCGTGCGGTCATGTGACCGCGGTGGCCATTTTGGAGGAAATGGAAGCGGAGGGATCGTTTTACCGTGTCCTCCCTGGATAGATCATGTCCTGCGCTCCATGGGAACGCAGGACGCCATCTAACCTGTAAAAAACAAACCCTTCCAGACCCTGAAGTGCCTGTCCCCATGACATAGTGATTACATCCTTGGGCACTCTAAGGGTTAAAACCTGTGTGTGTGTGTGTGTGTGTATATATGTATATTTTATTTAGCGCTAACAATGTGTGCAGCGCTTTAGAAACAATTCAATACAGGGGAGCGTACACAGTAAGTGCAACAAAAATAGAATCAGACACATTTAAGTTATTATAATTCTGGACGCCGAAATCCAGTATGGAAGTGCAACGTCATGATGAGTGATGAATGATTTGCAAACGCTTGGAGCTGAACGGTATCTCACGCGTGACCGCTATATTCTTTGGTTTTTATCCTCTCTGCTCTTGACCGAGCGGGGAAAGACGCGCACTGAAAAAGTAACGCCTAAAGGGGTAAGTGTCATGGTATTATGAGATGATTAGGCAGTTTCCTAACTTTATTATTTTAATAATTTAATAAGGCGACATCTATGGGAAAAGGGAACTATTACACTAAATTAGAAATCTATTAAGTTTTTATCACTGATTTAATGACAGTAATTTTAAGTTCAGGCATTTCACGTCAAGGAAATTAAATACGGGACAATTATGCATCCCGACCTTTCAGGGACAATGGGCCAAGCCAATGAATGAACAATGGGACTAGTCAATGGAATAAGGGACAATCCTGTATATATACGTGTCATCAGGCAATCCTAAAATAATAGGAATGGGAGAGCTTGCAGTCGAAGGGATAAATCCACAGAAGGTCCTAGTTTTTGAAGCTAATAACATGACGTTCCCGAAATTGGAAATGGACTTTATTTTTCGCCTTATTAATGGGGATCCTCAAAGCTAATGAGATGCAAAAATAATGTCCGTCCGTAATAGTAGCAGTATTAATCATGTCTCAGGGACGAGTTCTCCAAAACACTGCATATTCACATTAGTAAAAAATCTTATTAGCACATGCCATTTTGGGACGCGTTACACATTAGTGTGCTCTATCAGGAGGCCCCTGAGCATGTTTCAAATTCAAATAAATACACATTAGAAATGACAAAACTCCACCATTTCAGCTAGACTCCTATACGGCAAGTGTCCAGAATGTGGAAGACCGGTGCACCGCCGCGAAGCAAGAGCTGGAAAATTGACCATTTGAAACGTTTATTGGTAAAACAGCATCACAGTAGAGTCATGGCGGATCCTCTAACGCGTTTAACGCCAAAGCGCTTTGTCAAAGCGCTTTGGCACGAAACGCATTAGAGGATCCGCCAGGACTCTACTTTGATGCTGTTTTACCAATAAACGTTTCAAAAGGTCAATTGTCCAGCTCTTGCTTCTCGGCGGTGCACCAGTCTTCCACATTCTGGATACTTGCATGCCAGGGCTGCGGAGCCAATCACGGATTACCGCCTGTCCGTCAAGGGAGGAAGAGTGCCTTTTCATTCAGAGGACTGCTGAACCGTGAGTGCATATACAACGTGATTGTGCTTATTTCTGAGCCAGTTGTTTGGATTTCTACACGGGCTGCCCGCTCTGCACTTACCCCTTCCCCTCTACAGTTGGGACGTTAGGGAGGCTATATATGTTATTACAGAATTTATAGCTACACCTCAGCATTCCAACTCAGCCTGAGCACCGTAACATGTAACAGGGTTACCATACTAATTGATTAGACTCCTATACGGTTGACATGGCTGAGAAGGCTTCAACGTCATATGCTGGGACTGCCCCTGCTTCTGATGCTGGGAGGATCCACAGCCAGAAGTGCACAGACGAGGAGCTGGAGATACTTATAAATGAAGTGGTGGATAAACACTCCAAACTATTAAGGTCTGGAGCGCCTTAATGTCCTGGGGAATGCTGTACAATCCACGGACATGCTCAAGAAGCCCTGGGCTGACAGCAAGCACAGAGTAAAGACGAACCTTGCTGACCACACAGCCCAGGCGTAAAAGACAGGAGGGGGACCACCTGTCCCGTTGCACTTGACCTTTATGGAGGAGCAGGTCAGCTCCGTGATAGCTACCTCCCAGGCAGTGGGATTACCTAGCCTTGTGTGAGAACTCATAAGTGATAATACAGTACATTTATAATACACTAGATATCAATCTCATGTATACATGTCACTTTAGAACATCAGAACAAAGATTACTAAAAAAAAAAAAGGTGGGACTTACCTAGACAATCATCCCTCCTCCAGCAGCGTCATGATGTCATGGTGTCATGATGTCACATTGCCACGGTTGCACGGCATCATGGCACCATCTGACATTACGGTGCCATAGCAACGTGACACTGGAGGAGGCGGACGCGCCGTGAAGGTAAGAGTACACATGCACACACGCACGCACACCCCTCCCCTTGCCATACATATGCCTCACTGCCAGTCCGGGGGCCCGACGCTCCCTCCAGCTCCGGTCAGGTGAAAGTTGGATTCCGGTGCTGACAGGAAGAAGAAGAGGGAGAGGACGGAGCACTGGGCCCCCCGAAGGTATGGGGCCCAAGGCAGCCACCTTTCTCGCCTTGCCGTAAGGCTCATGCCTTGCACATTAACGAAAAAAAGACGTTTCATGCACACCCCCTGAGGAAGTGCACGCATGTGCATGAAACGTCGTTGGGAGATTATTCTGTTTTTAGAGCTGTCTGTTTGGTTGTGGAGGATATTGGCAGCAGTTGTGTAGGCTGTGGGGGGAAAGGAGAGGAAGAGGAGCAGCGATTTCGGGTAACACCGCGGCGTGTGACGTCACATCCACCCGGAAGTTCCGGTTTTCGTGCGACCCAACATCCATCCCCCACACGAGACAATCCCTAAAGGAGCTCCAGTTATCGTCAGAGAGGAGCACCTGAGCGATCTTCAGCTTCACTGCTTTTACCATCTACTGTCCTGTAAGTAGGGTTTCAATTTTACCCCTCTGGACATAAGTGCTGTATCCTCCGGAACCCAGTATTTCAATGTTAATAAATAGCTTTTTGTTAGGATTATAGCCTTGCTAGTGTCTGTCTGTCATTGTGTGTTATGATTGTCATGTGTGAGTTTTTAATGTTTTAATGTCAACTTTTTTGGCGTACTGCACCATTATCTGTTTGTTTTCTTTTACATATTGCACTATCATTTGGTGTGTTATGTTTGTCATGTGTGAGTTCTTAATGTTTTAATGTCAACTTTTTGGCGTACTGCACTATTATCTGTTATTATTATTATTATTATTATTATTATTATTATTATTATTTGTTTTCTTCTCTTTTTTACATATTGCACTATTATTAGGTGTGAGCCGTTCGTTGACCCCTTCACTGCCTGTTTGTTCAAGGACACTTTTGGGACTTTTCAAGAGACGGTTTGGTTATTATTATTTAAAGGACTGATTTGGTGCCGGCAATTCTTTCTTTTCTCATGCCTTGCACATTGCAGTAAAGCAGGGGTGGGGAACCTTTTTTCTGCCAAGGGCCATTTTGATATTTATAAAATCATTCGAGGGCAATCCAAAATTATCAACTTAAAAATTAGCCTGCTGTATTTGGTCAAACATTTAATGAACTCACCACTAATGTGATGGCTGGAACTGCTTCTCTTTGGGTGACTGACTCTTGGGTGGTGGGTGACTATGACTGACTGCGGGTTGGTGTCTGTGCGCACGCACATGCACACGTGCGCAGGCACACACAGAAATCAGAAGTGGTGTAAGTCATCGGGAAGCGCAAGCCATGGAAAACAGAAAAAAAGTCTGATGGTGCAGTACACGTGATAATTCGTGAGTTAATATATTGATAAAGGTCTGTGTGCAAAATACTCACAAACATATAGTGAGTGCTGTTCATAAAAAGGTATCTTTAAATCTCAGCCCACCAGGGATGATTAACACCAGGAGCTTCTGGAGACCTTATATATAAAAAGAAACGGACATAGTGCAGACTGGAAGGACAATTTATAAAAGCAGGTAAGTGGTAAGGGATACACTCACATGGTAGTAGATTTAAAAAAGCATTTAGATCCTGCGATCTGGATCTCGGCAAACGAAGCGTGTGCTCTCTGCCTCCCCTGTGTATCGGCGTGCGTGTCACCGGTGCGTCTCACCGGATCCGGAAACCGGAACTGACGTCATCAGCCTGCAGGGGCTCCACTCGCTTAGGAATCTCTCTGGTCTGGTCTGGTCAGCGTCACTCTACGCGTTTCTCCGCATTCGGTTTCTTCAGGAGTGATTTGCTGACTGGTTCTGGCGGACTTATATACGCTGTGCTACAGACCCATTGGTTTATACTAATTAGATAATCGGGTGCTGGCTATAACATAGGTATATCAATTAAGAGATAATACGTATAATTAAATTCATAGTCACACATCAAGACATATGTGTGACTCCAAAAATGCAGAAATTTATTAATACATGCAACAATATTAAAAAATATATATATATAATAAAAATATATATATAATAAAAAACATTTAATAAACACAACAAGAAATATACTAATACATTTGACTGACTAATTGTTCATCAAGATTGCTGAGGTACAAGAGGCATTCTAATAGGGAGATATAAAAGCAAAATTAGAATGGATTACATGACAGGATTACAAAAAAGAACTTGGAACAAAAATTCCAAAAAAGGCCTAAAAGCGCAGTCTGTCTCTGATCCTCCCGAAACAAGTCCAACACCAACTAACAATAAGGACACTTCATATAGAGGGAAATTTGCAGATAATTACCCTAAACATCATGCAGGATTTATGCCCCAAATTTTGATTAAAAAATCAGAAGTAAAAACTCAAAACACGGGAGGAAAAGCAAAAGAGAAAACAAAACATATAGAAATTAGTGACATCATAGGTACATCAAATAAAGGAAAGCCCAATAGAAATAATGAGGCAATACCTAAAGAAATCCCAAAAGAATCACTTCCTTTTTTGGAACAAAAGGGGTGTATGAGTTCATGGGAAACCAGGAACCCATTTCACCCCTTAGAAACCCCAACCACCTCCTCAAAACCAAAAAACAAAAGACGCATGTCAGAGGGAGACGAGGGGGCAGAATGCACAAAAACAAGAAAACTAAGATAGTCTCTAAAAATATTTTTAATATAAGTAAAAAAACTCTTACTGAGTGCCAAAAAAGAGTGATAAGTAAGGGTCTGACTTTTGCCCCAACTACGGGACCAAGCAAGTTTGGTCTCTATGTAGATGCTCACAAATTTATTAGGTCATTGACCCTTAAACGTTTTTTTCTAAATAAAGATGCTGTAACTAAAAATTGGATAGATGTTAATACTAATAATATGGACAAACAATCGATGCCAGAATCAACCAATAGGGAATGTGTTCATTCTAAATTCAAGCCCAAATCCAGCTTTTTCCCAAAATTTGCGAAGGGTAATCACCTGGAAGTTTTCTTTCAGTTAATTACAAAGGACTTAGAAACCTTATGTAGTAATAAAACACGGTGTCATACCAATTTAACAAAAGAAGAAAAATTAGCACTGGATGAACTCTCAGAGGATACAAACATTGTGATTAAGCCAGCAGACAAGGGGGG
Organism: Ascaphus truei; assembly: GCA_036426205.1. Taxonomy (NCBI): domain Eukaryota; kingdom Metazoa; phylum Chordata; class Amphibia; order Anura; family Ascaphidae; genus Ascaphus; species Ascaphus truei. Next base: position 34,380,353 of record CM071575.1, on the reverse strand, counting down.
AGGGGTGGTGATCATGGATCATGACTATTATATGTCTGAAGCTAAAAACATTCTGGGTGATACAAAAACTTACCTTAAATTATCATCCAACCCCTCCACCTTGTATAAAAAAGAATTACAGACTCTCCTGGAGGATGGAAGAAGACAGGGAGTATTGGAAGAACATGAATTTCAATTCCTAAATGTGGAGGATCCAATATTCCCCGTCTTCTATTTCTTACCAAAGATACATAAAGATCTTACACATCCCCCAGGACGCCCAATAATTTCTGGGATTGGGTCATTAACGGCCAATCTATCTGAGTTCGTAGACAGTTACCTACAGGGAATTGTTAAAAAACAAAAATCCTATCTGAAAGACACAAGTGACGTCATCCTTATGTTGAGAGAGATCCAGTGGCAGGACACCTACATCTTAGTCACCACAGATGTCACGGCTCTATACACATCAATAAGACATGATGATGGTTGCAGAGCCGTTAGACACTTTTTAGAAAAAGAAGACAAATTCCCTGAAATACAAATTGACTTTCTTGTGGAGTGTATAAAGTTCATTTTAAGTAAAAATTTCTTTTGGTTCAGTGATGTCTATTATCTGCAACTCTGTGGGACCGCCATGGGGACCAAATTCGCGCCCAGTTATGCTAATCTTTTGATGGCCATGTGGGAGGACCAATATATATGGTCTTGGCCTGGACTGGACGCGAATTTGGTCACATGGCGGAGATATATAGACGACATTATATTCGTCTGGAAAGGCACCCTGGGAGATCTAAATATGTTTTTGGAATATCTGGATATGAATGAACTAAATTTGAAGTTCACATCCACTATTAGCAGCTCTACTGTCAACTTCCTAGATCTCACTATATATTCAGAAGGCGGGTTAATTAAAACCAAAAATTATTTTAAAAATGTAGATGCCAACAACTACATACTACAATCTAGTTGCCACCTTAATAAGTGGATAACTAATATCCCGTATGGACAGTACCGTAGGTTAAAACGTAACTGTACTGATAACCACATATTTGAAGAACAATCAGAAGTACTTTCTAGGAAGTTCGCAGAGAGACATTACAAAGAAGAAGTTGTTAGACAAGCATTGGCTAAAGCTAATGATACTACCAGGGAATCTATGCTTATCCCAACCCCTAAGAAACATATTGAGAACGATACTCTACAAGTACCCTTTATTACGCAGTATAATAAAGATGCTGGCAAAATTAACACTATTTTGAATGCACATTGGTCAGTTTTAAAAAACGACCCTATTCTGGGGGAGTATCTACCCGATAGAGTAAAGATGGTTTACAAAAGAGCAAGAAACATCAAAAGCTATCTATCCCCAAGCGCTCTAAAAAACACTGCAAAGAGATGCCCAACGTGGTTAGATCCCCCTAAAGGCTTTTATGAGTGTAAAATGTGCACTGCATGTCAGCATAGTTCTAAGGTGGTTCAAAGTTTTAAATCAAATATAACAGGTAAAATGTATAATATAAAACAACACCTAAACTGTCGATCAACCTTTGTAATTTACCTGGCAGAATGCGAATGTGGTCTACAATATATTGGGAAGACCACTCGCCCGCTTAGAACACGCATATTAGAGCATCTCAGTAATATAAAAAGGAAACTCACAACTCACAGTGTTTCCAATCATTTTTTAATAGCCCATAATTCTAACCCCGCCAGTTTTACTTTTAAGGCTATAGAACAGGTGATGCCTCACTGGAGAGGGGGTAATAGAGACTTATCTTTGATAAAAAGAGAATCCTTTTGGATGTATGAATTGAAAACCATTGCCCCATTAGGATTGAATCTTGATTTTGACATTAAACCTTTTTTGTAATCCTGTCATGTAATCCATTCTAATTTTGCTTTTATAGGGGGTGGGGGGGAGAGAGAGAGAGTGGGGGAGAGAGGGAGACTGACTGACTGGGTAGGTGACTGACTGACTGGGTGGGTGGGTGGGTAGGTGACTGACTGGGTGGGTGGGAAGGTGACTGACTGACTGGGTGGGTAGGTGACTGACTGACTGGGTAGGTGGCTGACTGACTGGGTGGTTGGGTAGGTGACTGGGTGGGTGGGAAGGTGACTGACTGACTGGGTGAGTAGGTGACTGACTGACTGGGTGGGTAGGTGACTGACTGGGTGGGTAGGTGACTGACTGAGTGGGTGGGAAGGTGACTGACTGGGTGGGTAGGTGACTGACTGACTGTGTAGGTGACTGACTGACTGGGTGGGTAGGTGACTGACTGGGTGGGTGGGTAGGTGACTGACTGGGTGGATGGGTAAGTGACTGACTGGGTGGGTGGGAAGGTGACTGACTGACTGGGTGGGTAGGTGACTGACTGACTGGGTGGGTGGGTTGGTGACTGACTGGGTGGGTGGGAAGGTGACTGACTGACTGGGTGGGTAGGTGACTGACTGGGTGGGTAGGTGACTGACTGGGTGGGTAGGTGACTGACTGACTGACTGGGTGGGTAGGTGACTGACTGGGTGGATAGGTGACTGACTGGGTGGGTGGGAAGGTGACTGACTGACTGACTGACTGGGTGGGTAGGTGACTGACCGACTGACTGGGTGGGTAGGTGACTGACTGGGTGGGTGGGAAGGTGACTGACTGGGTGGGTAGGTGACTGACTGGTTAGGTGACTGACTGGGTGGGTAGGTGACTGACTGGGTGGGTAGATGACTGACTGGGTGGGTAGGTGACTGGCTGACTGGGTAGCCACACACACACACACACACACACACAATGTCTGACACACACACACACACACACACACACACACACACTGTCTGTCACACACACACACAATGTCTGTAACACACACACACACACACACACACACACACACACACACACACACACACTCACACACGTTAGCAGCACCCAGACTAATAACACATACACCAGATAACCACTAAGACCACTACATGCACCCCTCAGGGGTAAGAGCAACACCTTTAGGACCACTTGCATGCAATGAGTGACCCGACTCACCTCCTTGATCTTGTCCCTCTGCTCCCTCACTGCTGGGTCCTCCGGCTCCTTCCCCACCGCCCCCACCGGCGGCCTGAACACCATGCCGGGCAGCTGCTTCCCTGCCCCCGCCGCCCTCGCCTTGCTGTCCTGCGCCAGCCTCTCCTTGTCCCTGCGGATGTCCCCGGGCTGCCGGTGGGGGGTGCCCTTGGCCTCCCTGAGCGCCCTCTCGTGCTCCTCCCGGATGCGGGCCAGGCTGCCTCAGAGCTGCTGCTCCTCCCCAGCGGGCTGCGCTGAAGCGGGGGCTGCTGGAAGAACACGACGCTCAGCAGCTTGGGCGAGTCCGGCAGGAAGAAGATGGCCCCGAAGCCTCTGAACACCAGCAGCTTCTCCCAATAGCTTCTGCGTCCCCCGGGACCCCCTGTCTGGCAACATTCTGCTGCCCGGCATCGCTCACGCGGCTACCGGCTCCACGCTAGGACCTGCGGCGGCGAACCGCTAAAACTCGGGAGGGGGGACACGTGTGCAGCTGCCGGACTCCGGTCCAAGCCACTAGAGATTTGTAGGAGGAGGGAGGGCGCGCGGGTGTATCGCTGCTCGGCGGCGCACCGCTATGACCGGCAGATGTGTGCTCTTCTGGGGAGTAGCGAGACCTTTGTAATAACATGGGAGAGCAACACCTTCCGGCAGATATGTGTAATAACACCAGGAACAGAAATGCTTCAGATACGTGCTGCTACTCTAAAATTCAGCGCGAGCAAGGAAAATTAAAAAAAAACACGTGCGCTGCTTGGGCGGCCATAAGGAGCTGCATGGGCCAATATTTACTCGCCCGGGGGTTAAATCCACCCGCCCCGGGCGTGTAAATGAATAGGATTGTGTACCACTGGATATAACCATAGAATTGTAGACCAGCAAATCCACTAAGCCCCCAGAATACCAAGAAGTGATCTCCTTGAATACAGTCAGAAAGAGGCAAGCGCCAGGGTACATTTGGTGGTCACATATAACCCACACCTAGAAGTCCTACGCAAGATCGCCAGGGAACTACAACCCATTCTCCAGGAAGATACTGTATAAGACTGCAACAGGTTTTCCCTGAAACACCCTTATTATCATACAGACAACCTCATAATCCCAATAAAATGATAGTGAGGAGTAAAGTATTCAACAGGACAAGACCATGCCAGGACGCAAGATGCAAAATCTGCGCAATGCTCCATACAGCGGGCACAATACAAATGCCACACACGAATTTGGAGTACAAAATCAGAGGAAGGTTCACCTGTTCCTCCAGCAATGTCGTGTACCTCATCATGTGCATGAAATGTCCAGGGGGATGCTACTACATAGAGGAGACGGGACAGGGGCTAAACAAGGGAATTAATCTACATCTCCACAGCATCACACGTGGAACAAGAGAAAGTCCTGTCGCCGAACATTTCTCTGACTCTGGCCATAAGATGAACGATCTGAAGGTGGCCATACTGACAGGAAATCTAAGAACACCGAAAGAGAGATGGTTGCATGATTCAAATTTATGCAACTATACGGGACACTTAGCGGTGGCCTAAACCGAGACTGCAGTTTCATGAGTCACTACTGACATGAGAACACTCTTCCCATGAGTGCTAAAGGCCATGTCTATACATACTGCACTATATGAATGCACACACAGCTGTCTCTTACACATACAAATACTCAATGTAATTCCATCTCTATATACCATAGGGACCACATAGTATCTACACACACTTATAGTAATGCAACACTTTCTTACATTCCACACCTACCCACACCATTGTTCTAAACTCCCACTCCACAGCCACCTTTTATAAAGCGCTGTATAAGCACTGTGGGCGCTTTATAAAATATATATCTATAGAACCAAAGGAAAATGAAGTAACGCCTCTAATATATTCTGAATATATCCTGAACAAAGCTATAAATTGATTAGCCCTACTGTAAGTGCATCCAGTGGGGTGGTAAGAGGATAGCAAATTAAAACTGTAGACCAATAATTTCAAAGAAATTAATAATATATGTGATGTTATAAGAACACCAACCTATTAATTAATTGAAAAAACAAGGATAAAAATTTAATGATGATAACAAAAAGAATATAAAAAATATTAAATGAAAAACCTTTATAAATAACCTCTGAAAAAACAAAGTCCCATTCCAAAAGTAATGACATCCAGGTATTTTGGCAGCTCGTTTCAAAGGGTTCACTACTCCCTGATTATACCTATGAAAAAAAAGAAAAGAAAACAGGGCACACCTAGTGCATTAACGTAATAACAAGTGTTTATAGAACATTAACATCAAACAAATGCCCTCTCACAAGAGTACTGAAAAATAAAGCAGATATGAGATTGGCTCTCATGTGCCAGCAACACCGTCCGATTTGAGCAATGGCATCCTCTCGTGTCTCTCCTTCGTGCAGCCGGATGGCCGGAAGTGACGTCCCTCCAACTCGGCGCCCAGCAGAAGGAGTCCCTCCGGGAACCAGCAACTGCAAAATCTCAGTGCCAGCAACGATATCACGGGAGAACAGGAACCAGCATTTCTCATCATGATCAGGGGATCAAGGGGAAGAAGTCATCGTAGATGACGAAACGCGTAGGACGTGGTTTGACAGAAGTCGTCACGCTGGTTCCTGTTCTCCCGTGATATCGTTGCCAGCACTGTATATATATATTATAGTGGAGGATCTCTTCCCGAATATAATACAATAAAGGTAATAGCAATTTTTGATGTCGTTTTTAGATATAGGAAATTACACTTATGACACTTATAACATATATATATATATATATATATATATATATATATATATATATATATACAGTATATTGTGGTAATTTTGGGGGGTTTCTGAGAGCTTGCTGGGTATCTGTGTGTTTGTTAACTTTGTCCAGTTGGTCTCAGCTGTTTTGGAGGTTAGTAGCTCCTCCCACCCAGGGTTTAAAGCTTGCCCCTCCCCATTTTTCAAGTAAGCCGGTTTCCTTTTCATGCAGCTGGTTGTGACAGGTTCAATGCCAGGACCATCCTTCCTCTAATTATAGAGGTAAATAAGCATTTTAATCAGTTAGTGTTAGGACCTGCGATATTATGGTCATGCCTTGAAAGTGGCTCGCAGGCTTATACGCTTTGACCAAAGGGTTAACTAAATGACCCTATTTCAAGAGATATATAGGTATTTCACTGTGTATTTTTGTCACATTGGATGTTGCTCTGGACTTCTTTGTTTCTTGTTTTATACAATTAGCCAATTAGAAAATGACCTAGGCTCACAAGAGGGGAGAAAGAAAAGGGGAGGGGGGAGCACACAGAGTAGAATGTCTGAATAGTTGAGAATAAGATGCTTAGATTGCACTTACACAAACATAAGGATAAACAAGCATTTATCCAACATTAAGGATCAGGAACACTTTCAAAGATGTTGTTCTTAAGGGTCTCTATTGGCTCTATCTTCTTCTTCTTCTGATTCTCCCACGAATACTGTAGGTATGGATCCTTAGATTACTGGAACGTACAATCTTCCCAGTCTCAATTGATTTTCCATTTAGATTAATAGACCAGAATGGATAGTGTCATACTATTTAATATAAGAAAAAAAAAACTAAAATAGGCATAATAAAAATTCACTTGCCAGTGAAAAATAAAAGGAGCAAGATCAATAATCACATTGAATATGTCCTAAAATCACAGTCTTATATTGCACAATGGCAATTGGAAGGTGTCCCAAATTCCTGATGGTATTCTGATACACCTAACCCACGTTGGGTGTCTTAATATGTGGTAGGTAGACTAACCAATCAGTCTTATATTGCAAAGTTCGTCAAAGTATATCACAATCCCATACAGTGCAATTGATATTATCTCACCGATATATTTTTCTCTGAGGGAAGGTTACTTGCGATCCTGGTGGAGGTAGTGTCCGTTGTTTCCCTTCTCGTCGGTGTGGCTGGCGTGGCTGTTGTGCCCATCTCTGACTCTGAGCCGCTGCATTTACAGCACACCTGTGTATATGTGTATATCACGAAGTCCTTAAAAGTGAAGAGTGTTCATAGATGAGGAAAGGAGGTATCCGTCTGACCCACTAACGCATTTCGCCCTGCTGGGCTTCTACCCAGAGTGACCTACTAACGCGTTTTGCCCTGCTGAGCTTCTTCCAAGAGTGACCCACTAACGCATTTCGCCCTGCTGGGCTTCTTCCCAGAGTGAAATACTAACGCGTTTCGTTGTGCTGGGCTTCTTCCCAGAGTGACCCACTAACACGTTTTGCCCTGCTGGGCTTCTTCCCAGAGTGACCCACTAACGCGTTTCGCCCTGCTGGGCTTCTTCCCAGAGTGACCCAGACCACTTCTAAATCCTTTGCTAAGTGTAGTTCCTATAGTTCATGTCCGATTTTGGATTAGCAATTTAGGAGGTTATGCAGTCTGTTTCCATGTGTGTGTTATTTTAGTTTTATTGTTAAATGTGTTTGATAAAAATTATTTGTTTATTACTTTAGCTACATCTTTTGTTGCATTATGTGATATATCTGAGTACTTTCTTTGGGGCCTTTTTTGTTCTTGGTGTGTTTGATATATAAATATAAATAAAAGCAGCCTGTATCATATTTACTGAACTTCTCTGCCAATTCTTCTATAATAGTTTCCATTTTCAAAAGCCAGAATCTGATGCAATTTAGCTAAACAAGCCAGGATTTGTGCATATCTGTCTATCCTCTCTTGTTCTTGCACAAATTGTCCACTTAGGTGTCACTGACTCACTGTTTTAATACAATTCTGTCATTACCTGCCAATCATTGCATGCCAAGTATTAAGGAATTAATATGTTTGACAAGACACACCAATATCCTACGTCTGTGGGGTCTAGTGCACCCATTCAATTATTACCAATTTAACATGTATACAAGCAGGACCTGATGATATGAGATGTAATTGCAACAATAAATCTGACAAACAAAAAGCATGCAAAAATTAGACGTTTCATAATTTAGTGAGCATTCCCAGCCAGCTCTCTTACAGGCAATCAGCTGTGAACATTGGGGGAGCTACTGATCTCTTTATATGGGATTTACATTAGAAAACATATGAATATAAAGTTATGGAAAACCCTTACTAATAAATCTTTCATTTAGCACAGTACTTGCCATTCCAAAAATGTTGATTATCTTTCATCCAAAAAATACAATTCAGAATTTGAACACTAGGCTGCGCTGTTGTTTATTTTTCTGACTGTAGTCTAACATTGCCCAATAGCTAGAATATATATTTTTATGACAGAACAGTGATAAAATCCTATTTTACAGTCGGTAATAGATTTTTTTTTTCACACCACGATTCACACAACTGTGTTCAGTAGTTTTTGAGGTATTATAAAATGTATACTGGAAAACACTTCCAACCAACATGCATAAGGCTAAATACTGTAGGTGAAAAATACAGATACATTGAAGCTTAGATACTTATTTTTATAATATCCATACATGGCGCAGATCCACAGAATAGTGCTAAGCCTTAGCCCCCAATAAGTCTCATTTAGTTGCACTATTTATTGATTTCCGGGCTGTATAGGTGACAAATACAGATACATTGAAGCTTAGAGATTAATTTTCAAATTTCATAATATCTCTACATGGTCCACATTCACTAAACGATGCTAAACCTTAGCCCTCCTCAATTCCCATTTACTTGCACTATTTAGTGAATTTGGACCTGTGGTCATTTTGCAACAAAAAGGGCATTTGGATCCCTTGTAACATAAGAGTCAGTTTCGATATGTGTCATGTGACTGTTTTTGCATTTGATAAACATCCATCTCTGCAAATTCCAACGCCTTCTCTTTCAGCATCCAATATGATCACTCCCGGAGTTTCATTTGTATGGTATGAAACACCAGGCATAGAATTTCCCTTGCAATTCCCTTAATCATTTATGACATCTGGAATTTTTGCAAAGTCTGACTTTTCAGCTGCAACTCATTCATATTTTTTCTAATGTCAGTAAGTGGAAACAAATAATCAGCCATATTATTGTAACACCTCTATCCCCCCCCCCCCCCCCCCACCCCAAGGGAGATTTGCTGGTACATAGGTGTTAGTGGGGCTGTGGTGCTCACCTGTAGGCTCTCAGGAGGCTGAGGTCTCCGCTGAGGTCTCTGCAATGTTGTAGGGAGTGGGGTACAGAATAGACTCTGCAGGGCTCTGCCAGGGACAAAGATTCATCCCTACAGGAACCTTCAGAATATTGTACTCACCGGCCAGGAACGGTACAACTTTATTTATTGGTGGAATAGTAGACAGCTTCATATTCATTTCTTGCAAGAGAGGTACACCCCCTGGACCCAACTTAACCCAGGATGATGCCACCTCGCAGCTTGCAGGCCTTCAAAGGGTCAGAGCCATGCTTGCAGGACCCTTCTTCGTTGACTGGGCCTCACAGGAGCTTGAGGCCCCCAGGGTAGTCTCAACCCCCTTGCCCCCTGATGGGGCAATGTAGAACATACCACCTACTCCATAAAGAGCAGGCCAGCACAGAGAGAACACACCATTTGATGGACACCCACATCTTTCATACAGAGGGAGGGACCATGCTACTCTGCACCACTGATTGGACAGAACCAAAACTGCAGGCAGGCCCTCCTCCTGTCATGTGGTACCAGCAGTTTACAAGCCCAGACATGAGCCTGTAAGTTGCTACAATGATGTTGCATAGGAGGGATGGGACTCCAACGGTTTTCAGGCTGCCACCTGGAAATTGCAACAAACTAACTTCCCGGAGAAGAGATTCACATGCTGGTTCATGTGAGAGGTGATTAACCCTAGCACTGCCTGCTCTTACCAGTACTTACAATACTAGGGCAGAGAATTTAGTATCTAGGGGCTATATGGCTACATTATTCTAAATACATTTACAGACAATATAACATGTGACTTAAGGAAAACTAGTGTTTGATTGGAATTGAAGAGCACGCTGTAGTAAGCTCAAATATTGTGTTTTTTGCCGTGAACGTGACACTAAGAAAGACACGTGTCAGTGTATCAATGCACTATGGGAAAGATGTATCTACGTAAAGAAAGTGGGATTAGAGGTTTGTTTTGACGCACTGCTCCCTTTTCTGCTTGCGTCAAATGTAAGAAAGTGTTCTTAGCTACAGGAAAACAGTTTGTGCCACCTCTGACCTGATTTTGTTTTTATACAAATGCAAGATACAAAAGTGACAAATGGAGCTGCAGAGTCATTATAATGTGTGTGTCATGTAACTCCCTCCCTAACTCCTCCTACTAACACTGTTAATTGCGCACGCACAGCACAATAATTGGAGCAAAGACCATGATACATTGACACAAAGAGACACAAGATGAAGATGACACAATTTGCATCAAAGTTGCCTTGATACATCACCCTATTTGTGTTGGGTTTGACAGCTTTACAGTCCCATGCAGCTGTTGACTTTCAGAGTATCACTAGGAGTTAAGGAGAAGTTACCTAATGCGCACATATACTGTATAACACTCTTTTTATTCCCATCATTGTTTTTCCGTTTATTAGCAGAAACAAGCTCTGCCACTTGTAGTAGACAATAGCCAAGGTTCAGGTAAGAAACTGCAAAACACAACAGGGCGCAGCAAGGCAAGGCAGGACAAGGCAAAACAGAGTGCTTGCGACCAGCATGACGTCGCAAGTAAAAAACTATTCTGCTCAGCCAATTTGCAGGGGCAATCGTTGAGTCTATAAAGGAGGAACGGCCAATAGATGAACGGCTGCACAGCAGAAGCTGATACTAGAATCATGTAGAGTGAAAGGAACAACTGTTCCAATGTCAGTGCCTTAGGCTGCGCTTACAGTGCCGGCGACAGCGACAAGACGTCGCGGCAAAACAAATGCATTGCCGCCGTCACGTGCGTTAATAGTAAGCGCGATGTGACAGAGCGACGGATTGGTCGCGATTGCTGGAAGTCATCTCTATTTAATTTTCCAGCGACGGTCACCTGACCGTCGCGTCGCCGTAAAGAAAATAATAATAGTACCTAGAGGGGATGTCTGTAAAGCCACAAAAGTGGTGAACCAAGACCCCCTAACAACTTAAAGGTAATGTCTCCTGGAGCTAGACTGTAGACGATCTTGGTAAATCCTAAATATCAATAATGCAAATATATCAAGAGGTACTCAAGAACGTGTTGTTTACGGGTCCAAAGTTAACATGCTCCCAGCTTGAGATCGAGTATCGGAAGTGATTTAGCGTGGGGGAAGGAATAGACGGTGCACTGCCTCAAAAAACGACAGAGGCTGGATCGCTCAAAATTAAAAACTATTTATTGGATCATCAGCAACATGCTAAAAAAAACAAAGAACAGCAGAGAAACCTCTGACGCGTTTCGCATGCTGGGCGGGGTCTGCACAGCAGGCACTGATGAAGCACCAGCTGTACCAACATCTGAATCAAACTCAGGGGCGGGGCCTGCACCCGATCCTGACATCACGGGGCGGAACCAGTGCCCGATCCTCACATGTCTGTAGGATATGGTTGCCCCGGACTTAAGTGACTTCTCGTAAAGTAGAATTATAGCGAGGAAGTAGAACTAATAAAAGGGTTACTGAATTATTTCTTGCCAACTGACACAGTTTGGGCTGCTAACCCCAAGGAGAGTTCAGCCAGACCTGCAACTCAGAAGCATAATGCTAATGAGCTAATAAATATTATTAACCCCCTGTTGAAGGAGAAGGCAGTAATTCAATGCCAGAAATAAAAAGGTTACAATGCAATAAATGAGGAATGTGTTAATAGCCAGGGTGACTCAGTCAAATGATGTCATCCTTCCCCAGTACCCGGCTCTGGTCATGTTACATATTCTATGCAAGTCTTGTGTCTGTGCTGTAAGATACATAAACACCAAAAAACCTGTTCAGTGCCAGAAGTGCTCCCAGCTTACTCCAAAGGGAGAATCTTCAGAGATCACTCTTAAGAAGAATAAGCAGCAATTTTATTAGTCGATTAGGAATAAACAAATTCCCTTAGTAGCATTCCAGAGTCGCTTGAACAAACCTTAACTCTGTAATAGCCTTAAAAGTTTTTTTTTTGGGAGGGGGCTACAGCAGGCAGGCCTGTCGACCGCTTTTCTGGGTCCAAGGACAGATTGTTGGACCTGATGGGCAATGGGGGATAGGGAATTGGTGTGCAGAAGCCTACCTTGCAGGGGAACGGTGGCCCACGGTCATGGTAGGGCCCGGCAGCAGAGGGGAGTTCAGGCCCCCGCATCGGCGGTTGAATGCAGAAGTTGGGTCAACTTGCTTGGGGAGGTGCCCCCGAAGCAGAGAGGAGCTGATGCCCAGCAGCACATCGAGTACCAGGAGGTCAGACTGGAAAGTTGTGTCTGACTTCCGTCTGAGGCGAACTTCCGGCATTGCCCAGCCGGCCCTCCCCCCATGCTGGCGGCTTTGGCATCAAGACTAACCAGATATACAGCTGCAGCCACCATTAGTAGAACTCTTGCCTGGGAAATTCTGGGGCAGTCTCACAGTAAATGCCTCAACATTTCTGTGAGATTCACTTTGAATGGGACTGCGGGGACCCCCTGCTGTGTTAATCCGATGGGCCATTAAGAATCTCACAGAAATGTTGAGGCATTTACTATGAGACTGCCCCAGAATCTCCCAGAATTTCCCAGATAAGTGTTCTAATACTGGTGTCTGCATCTGTACCGTGAAGAAGAAGCCTACCTAATTATATATTAGACTGACATGTGGGTGTATCCCTATCATATGTGATATAAGTTGTCTAATATTTTTTTCTGCTAAGGCTTTCTCCAACCACAATTCCCCTTTCATCATACAGAATGCACGGGACACTGAACAAAACATGGCATTGCTGGACTTTTATGGTATTCTACCTTCAGCCCATTAAAACAGCAAAACTTGAAGAACCCTATAAGTTTTTTTTTAAATAAATCAGTTCTGTAGTATTAAATAATACTGTCTGCATTTTCTCCTCAATGCAAATTTTAATGATTTTTTTTTCATGTACGATCATCCTCTGGTTGCTATTGCAACCATTTAGAAAGTCACATCCACTTCCTCTTTTGAAACATACATTTTTGAGCTCTGCCCTTTGGCAACAAAGTATCACAATCATCTGTTTCTATGTTCCAAATAGCAGACTGTCTATTGCTCTGAAAGCTGTAACAATAATGTGTTACACTTAGTAATATAATGTTACATAAGGGCTGCAGCATTTCACAGACTGCAGCAGTCAGAAGGCCATATAGTTACGCACACAATAAGGATTTTTATAGATCTATAGCAGGAGTACAAATCTATTACCAGCTTAGGTAAGAATGTAGAATTATTCATTGTCACCACATGCTTTACATATAACAAAAATTAGAAAGGGGGGAATGCAGTATTGCAGATCATGTAGATCCTATGTGTGTTTTTTTAAAATAAATCAGTTCTGTACTATGAGAAAATACTTGTACTGTAGCATGTTTTTTTAAACCACTCTAAATTACATTTTTAATGTATTATAATGTAGCAAGCATGTTTTGTTTCTCTAGCAACCATTTACAAGGTCACATCCCCTTTCTCTTCTGAAACAGGCTCTGGCACACCCCTTTTTGAGCCCTGCCCTCTCTCTAGCAGTGCACCAATTGTATCTAGTGACTGCTTGGTCACATCATCTGCCCCACAGAACTTTGCATCTTTAGTCCTCTTCTGCTGCGCTGACAGCCATTTAGTGAACCCCCGAGTCGAATCTACACCGCTCAATTACAGGAGAACAGATCACTCGGCAAATTAGCTAATTACTTATCATCGTATGGATTGTATTGATGCACATATTAAAGGAGAACAAAAAGAACCTGTCAGCTTGGGCTGCTGCTTTAAACCTTTTGCCAGCAGATCCTCCGGGTTCAATTTCCATACAAAACAGGGAATAGATAATAACTTCTAAATATTTAGAAAATGATTACTTCTTAAAGATTTCTCAATTCCAATAGATAAAAGTTCCGAAACAACTTTCAACGTATTTTTCTATGTACAGTAACAAAAGCCGATATTCAACTTTGCTTAAAAGTGCCATGATAAACCCATAAATTACACCATGTTGTTCCTTTGAAAAAGGGGAATTGCATCATTTGTTGTTTTATTACTGCACGCTGTAAAAGACTAATTCAAAGGTTCCAACACCAATAAAAACAACACATGAACGGACCAACTGACTACAAGTTTGCTGCTCTGGGTGAAAGGGCATCTGGCAGTTTTAGGTCCAGGTGTTTTTCATTTGCATTAGTTCGTGCAAGGTTCTGTTAAAGGAAGTAAAAATGGCATAAATCAAATCATGAAAAATCATCAAAATGATACGCAAGATTTATACCGAAGGCAAAAAAGGAACCCCAGATTTGCAACCAAAATCTCACATATTTTGCAATAAGACAAAATTATTTCCAGGGTTTTGTGGATGGAGCCAAGTGCTGACCCAAACACACGCAACGTGGCCACATGTAAACAAATCTTACCACATCCAGTAGCTCAGCTGACAAGGAAAGAAAGAGCTTTGCAGTAACCAATCCAATGCATACAGTTTTCTAACATAATATAGTGGCCCAGCTCCGTTAAAGAGACTCTTCGGTGCTAAAGTCCCAAGTTACTTATTTATCTCCCCAAACACATATTTATACAACATGTGGAGTGACACGGGTGCACAAAAAAAAGAACACTGATATCTAAGTTTACAGAGGTGCAAACACCATCAGGGGAAATCTTGAAACTTGCTGGTGTAATTGTGGAGGTTATACTAACCACAAATGTCCAACCATATAAATGCCTTCCAAGGTGAAATTCAAACCACCACGGTTCCTTGTTGAAAGAGACACAAAGAGAAAACAGACATAGTGTAAACTGTCAACTAATAATCACACATGAAGAGTAAATTAATCACACTTACAAGATGTTAGATAAAACAAAAATAGCAGGTTCCCCCCCCTGGGCCCCCTTAACTCTGGGAGTGTGCTGAGGCGACCGAGTCGCCGGTGGCTCCCCTTGCAGGGTGCCACCATGTATAGAGTGATCGCGCATGCGCAGAGTAGGTGGCTATCCCAGGAAAGGTACCTGTGGTGACTACAGCCCCAGCATGCCCAGGGGCAGAGACCATGTGAATCAGCACAGCCAATGGGGCTACAACCTTCCCCCTGCACAATGATAGATACTTGGAGCATGCCAGTTGGAGCTGCGGACTGATGCTGCGGCGGTCTGGGACTAGGCCACCATACGGAGAAACACTATCCAAGATGGGACCCTCCTACCGGACACCACCCAACGCGGAGGCGGACTCATCGTTGATGGCGTGGGACCGAATGCCTCTATTTATCGTTGGCTTCACCGGGTGCTGGAGCACCCGGCAGGTACAACAAGTGCACCAACTGTACACACATTAGAGGGGCAGCGCTGTCACACACATTTGGTCTGGAGTTGCTTCTTGTGGACTCCGGGGTAGTTGGGTGCCAAGGGCCCCTGAGGACTGTGGAGGAAGGAGGGAGAACTATATCGCCAGTGTGTGGACACCGCGTTGGGGGTTGTTGGAGGACACGGTCGTGCGTGACCTGGTGGGTGGAACTGTGTATGTTCAGTATTCTTTTGCCTGCAGTAAAACTGCTATACGTACAAGTGTGTGTTTTATTACATGGGGTTCCTGTAATGGGGTTATCCCACATAGTAGGATCCGTACAGGTGGAGGCACTACCAAGTGATTACTTAGGTACACCCCAGGCTCCCAGCAGCGGAGGCTCAGGCCTCCTGTGAGCCCAGGTACAGCAGCACATACGCAGTAGACGTCATTTCTCCCGAGGGGTGGAAACATGCGCTAAACAAGCATTGCGTGTTGTTTGAATCAGGCCACCCGCGCCTCTGAAAACGACTCCATGACTGCTTAACTCTCAGCTGATCGGTGTCCACTGCGCTGGAAGGGCGCTTTGCCACAGCGTCTCTGAGAGGCGCGGGTGTCCTGGTTTAAACAACACCCAATGCTTGTTTCATCTAACATCTTGTAAGTGTGATTCGTTTACTATTCATGCGTCGTTATTAGTTAACAGTTTACACTGTCTATTTTCACTTTGTGTTTTTTTACAGAAGGAACATTGGTGCTTGGAATTTCGCCTTGGGGAGGCATTTACATGGCTGTACAGTGTCGTTAGGATAAGCTCAGCAATTACACCATTTTCACTGGAGCAAGTTTTAAGATTTTCCCAGATGTTTGCGCCTCTCTAAACTTTGATATCAGTATTGGACAGAGGCGATCAATAACTGAGAGCAGCACCCCCTGCTGGATATATATTTACACTTTGATTGACTTTCTATGGGGGTATCATTTGCGCTCTAGTTTGCATTCACAGAAAAGAAAAACACCTGAGATATTTGCTATATTGGATATGCAAAGTGTATTCAAATGACTTAAATTATCTCTGTGTGTTGAGATAGAGTAAAATATACTGTCAATATTACGGGTTTAACCATAGCTTTCTTTAGAAACCTCCCAGTTCAACATGCTTTTAGCTATTGTCATGCAAATTGGAATAAAAACAGTTTATGGTACCCTGGTTATATTTTCTTAGAAATTTGGGGTGTTACTTTGGTACGTTCTAGGGTATAGAGAAGGGGTGTGCAAGTCCAGTCCTGAAGGGCCACCAAAAGGTCATGTTTTAAAGATATCCCTGCTTCAACACAGGTGACTCAATCAGTGGTTCAGTCAAAGACTGAGCCACCTGTGCTGATGCAGGAATATCCTTAAAACCTGACCTGTCGGGGGGGGGGGGGTCTTGACAGGAGCTGAGTATCCCTGCATTAGCTAATTGAGGAACACACCACTCCACCCTCCTTCCTCTCCAGAACCCGGCTCACTGTACAAATGTAGCCGGTGCTATTACACCTACTGGCGCACGTGAGTGCAATAATGCGTTAGTCCCACTCCATTTTCATGTGCAGCTAATGGAGACACAATGGTGTTTGCGCCCCGCTGGCGTCTGTGTGTGTGACGCTACAATGCGCACACACGGGACCATTACCACCTGCTACATGTGTACCTTGTAACAGGATTTGTGGAACTACAGAAAGTCTCCCATGTGTTTAAAATGAAGATATGTTCAAATGCTATTTCTTCTACTTTAAAATTCTGTATCTCACACGAATGTGCTTTATCTTCTCAGCAAATGGTCTTCTAGGAAGAACATGCAATCAGTGTCAGAATATTCCAAACGATCAAGTTTCCTTCAACACCACATACTGTATGAGAGGTGAATGTGATTAAGTGAATTGGAAGTTCTTAATGGAGTTATTGGCTAAATACAACGTTCCTTTTATAAATTCCATTTCTATGATGGCTGTTCGTGCCAGTGGATGCACTAGGTTGCATGTCTGTTTTGTGTGATGTTTCACGTCTGATGTTTCAGAGAAATCTCACTTCTTAGCTATATCAAAAGTCTAATACTGTATTTCTCTTTGTCGATACATCTGTTGCTGAAAGCTTAAAGCTGCAGACCACGCAATATCCTACATGTGTGGTTTTCTAAAATAAATTACTTCTGTACTTTGAGCACTGCACTGAACGCACTAACCCTAACGTAACATTTTTTTTAAACAACTCTGAATTACATTTTTTATGTATTATAATGTAACAAGCATTTTTTTGTTTCTATAGCAACCATTTACAAAGTCACATCCTCTTCTGAAACAGGCTCGGGCACACCCCTTTTTGAGCCCTGCCCTAGCTCTAGCAGTGCACCAATTGTATCTAGTGACTGCCTGGTCACATGATCTTCCCCAGAGAACTTTGCATCTTTGGTCCTCTTCTGCGGCACTGACAGTCATTTAGTGAACCCCCGAGAAGAAATCTTCGCCAATCGATCACAGCAGAACCGATTGATCGGCAACTAAGCTAATTATTTATCATTGTGTGGATTGTATTGATGCACTTATTAAAGAGAATTAAAAAAAAAAAAAAACGCAGCTTGGACTGCTGCTTTAATTTAGCTTCTAAAGTGTTCTGCCTTCTTTCTGCCATGGCACGGTTGTGAACTTGAGAGGATAGAGACAGTAGTTTTGCATAGTTACATAGCTGTTACATAGTAGATTAAGTTGAAAAAAGATGTCCATCAAGTTCAACCTATGCTAAATTTTGAGGACATATGCTTATCCTACAGTATATTTATATTTACAGTATTTTTATTCAGAAGAAGGCAACAAAAAACCCAAAGTGAAACATCATCAAATGCTGCCTCATAAGGAGACTACAAGGAAGGAATCCCTAGGAGTTTCTAGGACAACTGTAACAACGCTAGTTGATAATCCTATACAGTCAGAAAAAGGCAAGTCAGATGACTTAGGCATCGATTATAGTGGGCGCGCGATAGGGTGCATGGCGCCCGAGCCATGTATGCACTCTAGAGGGAGGCGTGGCAGTGACATCACCAGGTTGGTTTGCCCTCATTGGCTGAACCACTCATGTGACGCGGCCGTCGCACGGAAAAAACAAAATAGTTTGTCACCTCGCGGTTTCTCTTCACGGCACGCGCACTATGACCGGCCCAATGCTGCATTTTGGGGGGTTTCAGTTTGATGTGGAGATGAAGGAAATGGAATACTGTATGGTCAGTACATTAAACTGTTGCCACCCGGTAAAAAATGTAGGACCTGACCTATATTTTCATATCTATATTCATAGGGTTCAGGACCCACAAAACTGAGAGCCATTGGAAAAAAAGAGCAGAAAACACGAAATTGTGGTGTCGGAAACTGTTACCAATTGTGGTATATGTTATGCTGAACCAATATGAATAATTACACAATATAACATTGCCACATACACAGCAATGATAGCTCAGCAGAATTTCGATGGGACAATCTGCAATGCCTCATTTTGTGTGGGAAATACAAGTCCAATTTTCTGCCATTATTCAAGGTTAGTTTTCCCATCTCGCCTTTATTTGGAGAGGATCCTGTACCATAGAGCACATATTTCCCATAAATGACATTTTTCTGTAACAAACATGTTTTGCTTTCGTGGCATCTCAATATTTCTTCTTCTTGTAGTTTAGCTTTTCCAACCATTGGAATGTGCTCAACAGTACATTTTTTCACCATGGCCAGGACACTTGGATGTTATTGTAGCCAAACGCTGCCTCTGTGGGCTACACCACAAGGAAATGTATTGCTGCATAGGCACAAGATGAATGCTATGCAGGGCAGATGGATTTTGGAATATATTTGTTTTATATAGATGTAGCAGAGTCCCACTCCTTACCTCCCACGGCGGACTTGAGAGCGGGGGCCGCCATTTTGGATTCACGCATGTACAGTATGAGACACCCCAGCTGGAGCTTGCCTCTCAAGGCGGATCGGGAGCAGGAGTGAGGGGAACTTTACAGACCCTGCATCATCGTGGGACCACGGATGCAGCTCTGCTAACAGAGGATCTCCACAATTCCTTGATCGTAGCCAGGAAGGTACCCACCGTGCCCCATCACATCGCAAGGGGGGTAGCGCTACCTGACACTTTGGATGGGCTTGTTCGTGCGGGCATCGGGTTACAGGTGCCATGGGGACTAACTCTTGGTTATGTGTGGATATTGCACGGAGATATTGTTATTGTTAGTGTTATAGTATATGTGCGTGTCAGAAAACATTTGTTATATACCTGTAGCCAGGTCCCCTCTGGCTCCCCAGACATTCGGTTCTCTCTCTCTTACCTGCGACAGCGTGAGGGCAGTTGCAGGGGTGATCGCGTCACCGGGGGCTCCTGGCGACATCAGCTACAGGGCACCGCCATCTTGTGTGCGTTCACAGGCAGCCAGACAGCCAATAAGGCTGACAGATTCTCATGCTGCAAAGAAGATACAATGTTGTGTGCAGACAGGGATTGTTCAGTCAGGCTGAGGATACAGAAAGGGAAGAAAGGGGGCAGAGAGCTGCGAGCTTCTGCCCTAGGCCAGAAATCCCCAGGCTAGAGTTGAGGCCCTGACTCCCCACTAGAGAGGGTGGGTGTTCATAGGGACAGGCCCTTAGGTAAGGATCCTGTTCCCCTTCAGCTGTGTGCTAGGCAGGGACCTAGTGACAGTACCTGTGCAGTTACTTAGTGCAGGAAGAGAGAGAGGCCCTGCTGCAGTTCTTTAGTGCAGGGACCCAGTATAGTGTATGCTGTGTTGCTGATACAGAGACTGTCCTTATGGTGGGACGTTCGGCTGGACCCCATCCACGCGGAGGTACAGATCAGCGCTGTACCAAGCGGCGCCGGTAGATCCTTTGCGAAGACACCCAGGTGTAGAGACACCTGGGCAGGTATTTACAACCTTCCACACGTGCACCAACTTTAACTTGCTCTTCACATGTGACAGGCCTGTTCACACAGTTGGGTGGGCTTGGACTCTTTGGACACGGGGTTGGGAAAGGGGTGTAAAGGTATAGCCCAGTTAGGGGCTAAGGAGGTTATAGCCCAGTTAGGGGCAAGGTTATAGTTGCCAGCTAGTGGCAGAGGGTGGCACATATATCTTGTTGTGTATTGCTGATGTATGTGTTAAGTTACATTCTTCATATAGTAAAGACCGTTGCTATTTTACATCCTGTGTATGTGTTCATTTGTATGTGTCCTGCGAGGAACAACTCCCGCTCTGCTGGGAGCCATCGCAGGTGGAGGCGCTGCACCATATAGAAGTAGTAAGAGTAATTCATCCCAGGTTCCCCGTGGCGGAAGCTCAGCCCTCCTGGTTGCCAAACAGGTACAGCACCACACTGATAAGTAGTCAGATACACCTACCCACCCCAATCTCACTTAGGGTGGGGGTAAGAGGGCTACATACCTGTGAGTGTATTTCGTATTACTGTATTGGTTCCTGTGAAGGGTTATCCCGCCAACGCTTGGATACCTCATAGGTGCAGGCGCTGCACGCAAGGAGAAAGAGCTCCCCCCAGGCTCCCAGCGGCGGAGGCTTATGCCTCCTCTGAGCAAACAGGTAGAGCAGCACGCACAGTTCACTTAGCCATAGGGAAAGGGGGCTACATAGGTATCATCTGAAACAAATTGAATCAAGGCATAAAAAAAGGCATATGAAATGTGTGTATGTATATATATATATACATACACACATTTAAACAAAGAAAAACAGCTGCGCCTCTAAAGAACATATAAATAAATATATATATATATGGCTATAACAATATGATGTAATATGGATGAATATCTTAATTAAATGAATATATATCACATATATAGTATTGTGGACCTATAATAGTATCAGGCCCACCAAACAGAACAATAGTATATATAAAAAAGGCAAAAAGGAGAAACCATCCTCAATAGTCCAATAATGGTATAGTGCTGGTATGCAGGGTCTCCGGCAGCTCTCAATATGGACCAAACCACGTCCACAAGATATCTAAAAAGGAAAAGAGAGAGAGCGCACGCCCATAGCGTATAAAAGTATTTATAGGGGGAGGGGGGAGAGAGGGGGTAAAAAACGCACTTACAAAAATGCAATAAATCAATCATATGTAATATAATAATCACCACCATCCGGTTTTTCTCTAGACTATTGGGGCAGTCCCAGGCTTCCGTTGGTAAGGAGCAACGTCACAAGCAGATTCCCAGGGCTTGGTACACCATCCGTTTTTTCTCTAGACCTCTGGGCAGTCCCGGCTCCGTTGGTAAGGGAGCAACGTCACAACAGACGCGTTTCGTCAGTCCGCTAACTTTCTCAAAGGGATAACATGAGAGGGGGAGGTCCGTATTTTAATATACACAAACCTCATGATGGTAATTAAAAGAAGTACCTCCCCTACTTCAGCTGCATCGTTTTTTTTTGTGCCCTGCTACACACTTAATCCACACCCATTTACATGTAATACAGATAATTAACCCTAAAAGGATTGGAGGAGATATTTGGAGGAAGCAAAATTTAAAAAAACAACACTCTGAATACCAGTCTAAATCCCAATTGCATTTTTTGACATTCAATTTACAAAAAATACTTTATATCTGGCCAAATTCACTTATATAAAAACCAAATAGATTTATACTAATATGATATAACCTAAACTGTAAAAAATGCTGATCGACTTCATAATAAAAATGCCAACTTCTTGAAGTTTCCTGCCTCCCCACACAAATGTGCCCGTACATTTAAATCCCAGCAGGTATTTACGTTTTATGCATGGATAAATGGAAATGTGGGGGGAGATGCTTGGAAGCTATGTAGGTTGCTTTATTTTGGTGAAACCCAAGAAACAAAAGAACGCCAGTCTGTTAATGATAAATAGAGATTAGGGATAGGAATGATAGAATTAGGCCTAGTTTTAGGAACGCTGCATTGCTTGTAACACTATAAATTGTATAAAAAATTACATTTAACTATGGGAAGAAGATACAGAACAGAAGATAAAGAAAAGAAACCTTGATGAGATAACTTACACAAGGCCTGTAGTTTTTTTTTTTGATATTATACACACTCTACCATCAGCCCATCCCATTACTCAGGGACCGAATACCCAGAATTGTTAAAAAATCATTCAGTTGTTTTTTTCTCCATCTGTGCTCCCCCTTTTTTCTCTTTGTTTGTTATCTAGTGAATGCCTGGCCCATGATTCTTCCCCGAAGAACTTTAGTGAAACCCAGAGCAAGATCTTTTCCGCCGTTGAATCACAGAAAATGAAATCGAACGGCAAACCTAGCTAATTGCTTATCATTGTGGTGGGTTGTGTATTGAATGCACATATTAAAAAGGGGGAAAAAATAAAGTAAAAAAAACAATGGCAGCTTTGGACTTCTTGCTTCAACAAACAGCATCACCATATCAGAACTACTTTTTTCTGCTTCTTGTGGAAGCAAAACAGATTCCCAGAAGTAAAACCATTTAAAGACCTGTTCCTTAATCACCACCATAGATCACTTGATCAAATTGGCGCACTGCAGAGAGGGGGCAGGGGCTCAAAAGGGTGGTGGCCAAGACCTGTTTCAGAAAAGCCAAAGGATGTGACTTTGTAAATGTTGCTATATGAAACCAAAAAAATTCTTGTTTACAGTATAATACTTTAAAATGTAATTCCAAGTTTGGTTTGTTTTAAAAAAAACGCTACAGTATTTTTCCTCATAATACAAACAACTAATTTTATTTAAAAAATAAAAAAAACACCATGTAGTGATATTGCATGATCTGCCCAAACGCTTTAGGCCTTCCTTAAGCAGAAGAACGTTTTTCCCCCCTCCCTGTCTGGTACCATGTTTTTTAAACACCCAACACACAACCACCCCAACAAAACAGGGGCCCCCCATTTTCTATGGTGCCGTTGGGTATGCAGTTGGGTGAACGCTTCAAATTGGGTTTAAACGCCTAAAATCCCAGATCTTTCTGATACCTTTTTTTTTGCCCAAATAGTGGGTAAGTTTCAGCAGCCCCCTACCTGGAGAGTCCAAACACGTGTTTTGGTGGGGGGCCAATCCATGTCCAATTGAGTCAAGATCCTGGTGGAGGATAACAGCCAAAAAGTGAAGTACCAAAGACACACTGTTTGTGGTTTTTACTCTGTAATTTGTCCCTGGCTGCCAATTTTTTCAGCCCCCTGCCCACCCCTAATGTCTCCCTCTTCTTGAAAGGCTCCTTCGTGGGACTTAACTTTCAAAAGGAAACAATTCTTTCCCCTTAGTTTTTTTTTCCTTCTTTCTCAACCGCCCCAGGAAAATTAGAGACCATTTTTTTTCAGAGCGTCTTTTAAATTTGTTTTACCCCCCCATTTGGAAAAAATATAACTTTGTAAGAAAATCACATAAAATAATATTGTTTGCCTGGCCTGGTGCCTAAGTCAATGGTTCCCTTGCAGTTTAAAAACATTGTAAAAAAATGTAAAAAAATTAGGTCTCCCTTCCCCCCACCCCTAAATGTGTTTTTTGGGCTCCCTTTCCTAGTTGGGGGTTTTTTTTTTTTTTTAATTGTGGTTTTTTTTTTTTCAATCTAACAACCATTTGAGTAAATGTGTTCCTCCCCTTTCAAGATTACTATGAAAAAGAGCTTCCAAATGCCCCTAACCACAAAGGAATGGAAAATTAATACATGGCCCCCAAATTTTTTTTTTTTTTTTTTTTAATTTGGCTAAATTTTGTACGGTATTGGTTTTAAAAATCCGTAACATTATAAAAAAAAACAGGACATAGTCCCCCCCCCCCCCCCCAAGGTGCAATACAAGGTTAAATTTATTAACGTAAAAATCTGAAGAAATGAAGAGGAAAGTTTTGTTTTTATGTGCTTTAACATAACTCTAAATGTTAACTTTATATTATGTAGTTGTTTAATTAAAACTATATATATATTATATATAATACCAAAACTTTCAACACTGAAATGAATAAACCCCACCAAGGTCCGAAACGCCCTGTTCCCTTGTGAGTGGGTTTTTTTTTTTTAATTGGCTTTTTTGGCAATCTCATCCCCAAGAATAAATGGTTTAAAAAGCTGTGTTTAAAACAAGCACAAATGCAATTGGGCCCCTTACGGGATTTTTTTTTCCATGTAATGGTGGTGCTTTTTGGACCAAAAAGATTGG
This sequence comes from Ascaphus truei, assembly GCA_036426205.1. Lineage (NCBI taxonomy): Eukaryota > Metazoa > Chordata > Amphibia > Anura > Ascaphidae > Ascaphus > Ascaphus truei. Next base: position 34,355,777 of record CM071575.1, on the reverse strand, counting down.
GCAAACTGTGTGCCTCATTTTTTTTGGCCATGTTCATTATTTTTTTTCCCTCCCCAGAAATCATTCCTTTGTGGTGCTGCAGTGGAACAAGCAAACTTTGTAAAACAAAAAAAAATGCTAGGTGAATAATGGTTGAAAAGCAGGTTGTTTTTTGCCATACCCTGTTCCCCTATGGCCAAATGGGTGGGAAATGGTTGCTCACAAAGTTAATATTTTTTTGTTTATATGATATACGGGGGAGTTAACAGGGAAACGACCCTCCCTATTCTCCTCCTTTGTGGTCCCGGCCCCCTGCGGGCCCCTTCCCCCCCTCCCCCCCCCTTTCTTTGCCCCCCTCCCACTTCGTTTTTTTTTTTTTTCCCCGCGCCCCTCTTCCGCTTCCCCCCCCGCCTTTTTTTTCCCCCCCTTTTTTGTTTTGGCGTCCCCCCCCCACCCCCCCTGCCCCCGTCCCCTTTTGCTTCTTTCTCTTGTCCCCCCGTCCCCTCTGGGGGGCCTTTTTGGTCCCCGGGCCAAATTGCGGGGGTCCTGGCTGTTTTTCCCGTTCCCCCTGGGGACCTGCCAAATGAAAAAAATCCCCCGCCGTTGTCCAGCTTGTTTCCCTATACCCGTACCTAATGTTTAATTGCCCTTTCTATGGGCTTCATTCCGCTAAACAAGCCCTTTTTACAGCGTTTTTTTTTTCCGCCTTTATACTCAGACCTTTTCCGGTACATCAATGGTTTTTTTTTTTAAAAATGTTGAATGCCCCCTCCCGCGTGTGATAATGCCGCCGGGTGTCCTACTGGTCTAAGCCAGCGCCCACCAACCAACAACTGAAGTTTTCATTCCGTCTCAATGCCTACTGAATATTGTATATAAAGGGTTGCCCCCATAAACTCCCCCAATGTAATCTTCAAACAAACCGAATGAAAGAGAAAACCCCGTGGTTTTGGTTTTTTTTTTTGCATGAAAATACAAATTTTTATGCAAACCTTGTTTTCGGGAAACCACTTAAACAGCCAGTGGGGCCCCCCCCCTAACACAGATTCGAAATTTTTTAAATGATCCCCCATTACCTGAACCAACAGGTTAAACACTCTTCCTTTTCCCTTCGTCCCCCATGATCCGCTATTTTGGGCCCCCATTGTCCCTGTACACATACTGGGTGGGGCTTATAAATGTCATGTCGAACACACAGCCTTGGTCCCCCCCCCCTCCCTCAGCGCATCTAAATAAACTGGCGCTATTTTTTACCATCCCTATACCAACCCAAATACGGGACCAACTAGTATCCACACACTGTTAGTTATTCGTACCTAACTCTCCACATTTCCCCACACCCCACCCCCAAACACCATTTTAATAATCCCACCTCCCCACCCCTCCACCCACACCTTTTTGTTTAAAAAGCAACCTGGTATAAATACCTGGGGGTGGCCCCCCCCTTTCCCCTCCTTCATGTTGCATTCCAACACGAATTACAAAACATTACACCACTCCCCTTTTCAATCCACTTTGCTTTTTCAGGAAACCTTTTTGACACCTCCCAGCCCCAGAAAACAACCTCCACAACCGGGGAAGGACCAGCACAAATAAACATTCCACTAGAAGCCCACTTTGGGTAAAAATTAGTAAATCCGTTTTGCTTGGCCTTCCCATTCCATTTGGTTAAAAACTGTAAACAATCGCCGGAAGAATAGATTCAAGTGTACATCCTCCGAAAGCTCCCGCAACCCAGAAAAGCATTTTTTTCGGTAGCCACAGAACCGGGTAAAAAAAAAAAAAAAAAAAAAAATCAAAAAAAATCTTATTTTATTTTTTTTTTTTTTTTGAATTATTGGAAGCGTCGGCTTCACGGGTACCTGATACCTTTCTACCTTATAAATTATACTAGCCCCAAGGTTTTATAAGCCCCAAGTGTAGGGGCCAAAGGGATTAAAAATAGTTTTTTTTGCCAGCCTTTAGTGGCAAGAGGTGGGCAAACAATATTCTTGTTGTGTTAATTTGCTTGAAAAATGTAACTGTGGTTTTTTTAAGTTGTTTTTGTACATTCCCCCCTTTCCCCAAATAGTAAAAAAGACCGTGCCTAATTTTTTTTTACATCCCTGTTTTGGGGTAAAAAAACAGATGTGGGTTTTTTTCCCATTGTTTAACAAACAGTTGTCCTCCGAGAACACTCCCCCCCAAACCTCCTACCCCAGGCTTTCCTGGCTGGGAGCCCCTCGCAGGTTGGAAAAGGCCTCTGCACCCAATATAAGTAACGTAAGAGTAATTTCCTCCCCCCCCAGGTTTTTTCCCCGTGGGCGAAGCTCCAAGCCCCCCCCCTCCATGGTTTTTTGCCAAACGGTACAGCAAACCCGCCACCTGAAATAAGTAATCCGATACCCTGACCCACCCCAATCTCCACTTTTAGGGGGTTGGGGGGTGTTTAAAGCGGGGCCCCCCTTACATAACCTGTGAGGTGTTTAATTTTCGTATTTAACTTGGTATTGGTTTTTTTTCCCTGGTGAAAGGGTTTCCCCCCCCCGCCAACGCTTGGTAAAATACCTCAATAAGGTTGCAAGGCCGCTTTTCAAACGCGAAAGGAGAAAAAGATCCCTCCCCCCACGGCTTGTCCCCCCCAGCGGGCGAGCTTAATGCCCTTCCTCTTGAGCAAAAAACCCGGTAAGAAGCAAAAGGTCCGCACGTTTTTCCAACTTTAAGCCCATGGGAAAAAGTGGCCCCTTTTTTACAAGGTTTAAAATCATCTGAAAAAACCTTTGAATCAAGGCATAAAAAAGGCATATGAATGGTGTGTATGTTATATATATATACCATACACACATTTCATATGCCTTTTTTTATGCCTTGATTCATTTGTTTCAGATGATACCTATGTAGCCCCTTTCCCTATGGCTAAGTGAACTGTGCGTGCTTGCTCTACCTGTTTGCTCAGAGGAGGCATAAGCCTCCGCCGCTGGAGCCTGGGGGGAGCTCTTTCTCCTTGCGTGCCAGCGCCTGGCCCACCTATGAGGTATCCAAGCGTTGGCGGGAATACCCCTTCACAGCCAAATACAGTAATACGAATACACTCACAGGTAGTACCTCCCCTTACCCCCACCCTAAGTGGATTGGGTGGGAGTTGTATCTGACTACTTATCATGGTGGTCTGTACCTGTTTTGGCAACCAGAGGGCTGAGCTTCCGCCACGGGGAACCTGGGATGAATTACTCTTACTACTTCTATATGGTGCAGCGCCTCCACCTCCACGCGATGGCTCCCCAGCAGAGCGGGAGTTGTCCTCGCAGGACACATACAAATAAACACATAACCAGGATGTAAAATAGCAACGGTCTTTACTATATGAAGATGTAACTTAACACATAAATCAGCAAATTACACAACAAGATATATGTGCCCCCTGCCCCACTAGCTGGCAACTATAACCTTGCCCCTAACTGGCTATAACCTCCTTAGCCCTAACTGGGCTATACCTTTACACCCTTTTCCCAACCCGTTGTCCACTTTCCAAAGAGTCCAAGCCCCACCACAACTGTGTGAACAGGCCTGTGCACATGGTGAAGAGCAAGTTAAGTTGGTGCACGTGTGGAGGTTGTTAAATCCTGCCCAGTGGTCTCTACACCTGGGTGCCTTCGCAAAGGATCTACCCGGCGCCCGCTTGGTAACGCGCTGATCTGTACCCTCCGCGTGGATGGGTCCCAGCGCCGAACGTCCCCACCATAAGGACAGTCCCTCTGTATGCAACAACACACTACACTATACGGTTCCCCCTGCCAAACTAAAAGAACTGCAGCAGGGCCTCTTCCTCTTCTTCCTGCACTAAGTAAACTGCACAGGTACTGTCACTACACAGGTCCCTCCGCTCAAGCCACACACGTGAAGGGGAACAGGATCCTTACCTAAGGGCCTGTCCCTATGAACACCCACCCTCTCTAGTGGGGAGTCAGGGCCTCACCTCTAGCCTGGGGATTTCTTGGCCTAGGGCAGAAGCTCGCAGCTCTCTGCCCCCCCCCTTTCTTCCCTTTCTGTATCCTCCAGCCTGGAAACTAAAAAATCCCTGTCTGCCACACACATTGTACTCTTCTTTTGCCAGGAAAAATCTGTCAGCCATTGGCCTGGTCTGGCCCTGTGACGCACACAGATTGGCGGTGCCCTGTAGCTGATGTCGCCAGAGGCCCCCGGTGAACGCGATCACCCCTCAACTGCCCTCCAAAGCGCTGTCGCAGGTAAGAAGAGAGAAAACCGAAATGTCTGGGGAGCCAGAGGGGACCTGGCTACAGGTATTAACAAATGTTTTTCTGAACACGCACAAATATACTATAACACTAACAATAAACAATCTCCGTGCAATACCACACATAACCAAGATTTAGTCCCCATGGCAACCTGTAACCCGATGCCCCGCACGAACACGCCCCATCCAAAGTGTTTCCATACCGCACCCCCCTTGCGATGTGATGGGGCACGGTGGGTACCTTCCATGGCTACGATCAAGGAATTTTGGAGATCCTCTGTTAGCAGAGCTGCATCCGTGGTCCCCACGATGCAGCAGGTTCTTAAGTTCCCCTCACTCCTGCTCCCGAACTCCGTCCCTTGAGAGCAAAGCCCCCAGCTGGGGTGTCCTCATACTGTACGAATGCGTTGAATCCAAAAATGGCGGCCCCCGCTCTCAAGTCCGCCCCGTGGGAGGTAAGGAGTGGGACTCCTTTGCTACATCTTAATAAACAAATATATTTCCAAAATCCCATCTGCCCTGCATAACATCATCTTGTGCCTATGCAGCCAATACATTTCCTTGTGGTGGTAGCCCACAGAGGCAGCGTTTGGCTACAATAACATCCAAGTGTCCTGGCCATGGTGAAAAAAATGTACTGTTGAGCACATTCAATGGTTGGAAAAGCTAAACAACAAGAAGAAAGAAATATTTGAAGATGCACCGAAAGCAAAAACTGTTGTTGTTACAGAAAAAATGTCCATTTATGGGAAATATGTGCTCTATGGTAACAGGTCCTCTCCAAAATAAAGGCGAGATGGGAAAACTAACCTGTGAAATATGGCAAAAAAATGGGCTGTGTATTTCCCACACAAAATGAGGCATTGCAGATTGGTCCCCCATCGAAATTCTGCGAGCTATCATTGCTGTGGTGTATTGGCAATGTTATATTGTGTAATTATTCATATTGGTTTTCAGCATAACATATACCACAATTGGTAACAGTTTTTTTTCCCTCCCCGACACCACATTGTCGTGTTTTTTCTGCTCTTTTTTCCATGGCCCTGTTTTTGGGTCCTGAACCCTATGAATATAGATATGAAAAATATAGGTCAGGTCCCTACATTTTTTAACCACCGGTTGGCAACAGTTTAATGTACTGACCCATACAGTATTCCATTTCCTTCATCTCCACATCAAACTGAAACCCCCCAAAATGCAAGCATTGGGCCGGTCATAGTCGCCGTGCCGTGAAGAGAAACCCGCGAGGTGACAACCTATTTTTTTTTTTCCCGTGCGACGGCCCGCGTCACATGAGTGGTTTCAGCCAATGAGGGCAAACCATCCGGTGATGTCCACTGCCACGCCCCTCCCTCGTAGAGGTGCATACATGGCTCGGGCGCCAGCCACCCTATCGCGCGCCCACTAAAAATCAGTGCCTAAGTCATCTGACTTGCCTTTTGTCTGCTGTTATAGGATTATCACTAGCGTTGTTACAGTTTTGTCCTTAGAAACTCCCTAGGGATTCCCTTCCTTGTTTCTCATTAAGGCACACATTGATGATTGTTTTCACTTTGGTTTTTTGTTGCCGCCTCTTCTGAATAAAAATCTGTAAATAAAATATACTGTAGGATAACCATATGTGTCCTCAAAATTTAACATAGTTGTTGAAACTTGATGGACATCTTTTTCAACTTAATCTACTATGTAACAGCTATTTAAACATATGCAAAACTAACTGTCTCTATCCTCTCAAGTTCAACAACCGTGCCATGGCGCAGAAGAAGGCAGACACACTTTGAAAAGCTAAATAAAAAGCAGCATCCCAAGCTGCTTTTTTTTTTTTTTTTTTTTTTAATTTCTCTTTAATAATTGCATCAAATACAATCCACACAATGATAAATAATTACCTTAGTTTGCCAGTCAATCGGTTCTGCTGTGATCGATTGGCGAAGATTTCTTTCCTCGTGGGTTCCTAAAATGCTGTCAAGTGCCCGCAGAAGAGGACCAAAAGATGCAAAGTCTCTGGGGAAGATCATGTGACCAGGCCAGTCCACTAGATACAATTTGGTGGCACTGCTAGAGCTAGGGCCAGGGCTCAAAAGGGGTGTGGCCCGAGCCTGTGGTTCAGAAAGCGATTGTGACTTTTTGTAAATGGTTGCTATAGAAAACAAAAAAATGCTTTGTTACATTATAATACATAAAAAATGTAATTCAAAGTTTGTTTAAAAAAAGTTTACGTTAGGGTTTAGTGCGTTCCAGTGCAGTGCTCCAAAGTACAGATAATTTTTATTTTTAAGAAAAACCACAACATGTAAGTATTATGGCTGTGTCTGCAGCTTTAAGCTTCCCAGCCAGATGTTACGACAAAGAAAGAAAAGCGTATAGACCTTTTGATATAGCTAAGAAGTGAAGATTTCTCTGAAACATCAAGTTGAAACATCCACAAACAAAACAGACATGCAACCTAGTGCATCCACTGGCACGAACACCATCATACATCATAGAAAGGAATTTATAAAAGAACCTTTGTTTTAGCCATAACCCCATTAAAGACTTCAATCACTTAATCACATTCACCTCTCATACAGTATGTGGTTTGTTGGAAGAAAACTTGATTCGTTGTGAAGATTCTGCACTTGAGCATGTTTTCTTCCTAGAAGACCATTTTGCTGAGAGAATAAAGCACATTCGTGTGAGATACAGAATACAAATTTAAAGTAGAAGAAATAGCATTTGAAACATATCTTCATTTTAAACCACATGGAGAACTTTCTTTAGTTCCACAAATCCTGTTACAAGGTACACATGTAGCACGGTGGTAATGGTCCCGTGTGTGCGCATTGTAGCAGTCAACACAACAACAGACGCCAGCGGGGCGCAAAACACCATTGTGTCTCCAATTAGCTGCACAAAGAAAATGGAGTGGGACTAACCGCATTATTGCACCACTCCGTGCGCCAGTAAGGTGTAAAAAAATAGCACCGGCTACATTTGTACAGTGAGCCGGTTTGTTCTGGAGAGGAAGGAGGGTGGAGTGGTGTGGTTTCCTCATTAAGCTAATGCAGGGAATACTCAGCTCCTGTCAAGACCCCCCCCCCCCCGACAGGTCAGTTTTCAAGGAATTCCTGCATCAGCACAGGTGGCTCAGTCTTTGACTGAACCACTGATTGAGGTCCCACCTGTGTTGAAGCAGGGATATCTTTTAAAACATGACCTTTTGGTGGCCCTTCAGGACTGAACTTGCAAACCCCCCCTTCTCATACCCCTAGAACGTACCAAAGTAACACACCCCAAATTCTAAGAAAAATTATACCAGGGGTTACCAATAAACGTTTTTTTTATTTTCCAATTTGCATGACAATAGCTAAAAGCATGTTTGAACTGGAGGTTTCTAAAGAAACTATGGTTAAACCCGTAATATTGACAGTAAAAAAAAAAGTTTAGAAAACACTCTAATCTTCAACCAACGCAAAATTTAATGTCATTTGAATACACTTTGCATATCCAATATAGCAAAATTCAGGTGTTTTTCTTTTTTTTCTGTGAATGCAAACTAAGAGCGCAAATGATACCCCCCATAGAAAAGTCAATCAAAGTGTAAATATATATCCAGCAGGGGGTGCTGCCTTCTCGTTATTGATCGCCTTCTTCCATACTGATATCAAAGTTTTTAGAGAGGCGCAAACATCTGGGAAAATCTTAAAACTTGCTCCAGTGAAAATGGTGTAATTTTTGCTGAGCTTATCCTAACGACACTGTACAGCCATGTAAATGCCTCCCCCCAGGCCGAAATTCCAAGCACCAATGTTCCCTTCTGTAAAAAAACACAAAAGTGAAATGGACATTGGTAAACTGTTTAACTAATAACGACGCATGAATAGTAAACGAATCACACTTACAATATTTGTTTTAGAATGAAAAAAAACAAGCCTTGGTTTGGTTTTTTTTTTGTTTTGTGTGTTTTTAATTAACCCAGGAACAAACCCGCGTCCCTTCTTCAGACAGAGGACGCGGTTTTTTGCAAAATCGCCCTTCCCACCGCAGTGGGACACCATCATCTGAGAGGTTAAGCCATCCCACATGGAGCCCCGGTTTTTTTTTCCATTAGGCGCGGGTTGGCCCCCTAATTTCCAAACCCGCAATGCCCCCTTTTTTTAGCCGCAAACAATGTTTTTTTTCCACCGCCTCCGGGAGAAATGACGTCTTACTGGCGTATTTGCCCCCCTGCCTTTGTACCCTGGCTTCACAGACAGAATCTCCAGAATTAATATTTTTATTGCCATTAAACAACCATCCCCCCCGCCAAATCCCCCCCCACATTCTTTCGTCTCCGTGCATCTACAATCGCACATCCATCCATTGCCATTCACTTTGCTTTGTTTTTTAAACACTTTGCTTCAAAAATCAAATCTTCTATATATTAAATGAGGAGATGAAATGGGTCAGCTAGCAAGATTGGTTTCGCAGGGGGCCCCACGCTGTGCCGAATCAGCTGCAAGCATGATGCATGATAACTGGTATTCTGAGTGGAGTTAGTGGATGCCTGACTTTGTTCTTGCCACTATCTGCGAGCATTCTGTCCTTAATAACCTGAGAAATATGCAGCAGATAGCAATCATACTGCTCCTTTCATATATACTGTATTTCTGACATATCTGTCCTCTCTTCACAACAACGACTGTACAATGTGTGCCATGTATTTCATTCGATGTTGGAATGATTGCTGACAGATGCTAGGCAATTAATATTGCTTTTAATTTCTTGTGTGCTGGAATAATGAAGGATTTTTTGACACACTACCCAGACAAATTTTTTGCCGGGGCAATATTTGGGTGTCGGATGATACAGCAAGAATTTGTAATGAAGCATAGGTGACATTCACATTGTAGCCTTCCACTACTGTTTTAAATATGCTTTAATAGAAGCATTCTAGAATACAAAATAAAAGGGTTCTGAGATTTTTAAAAACAATTTTTACAATGTTAACATTTTTGGTTGAATTAAGGTATGACGTTATGCACTGATCAGTTATTTGAGTCTATTGATTCGGTATTCCTTGTCACGATTTAGGCCAGGTCCCCGCTGGCTACTGCAGAGCGCCCGCTGTTGGGGACGCGGCAGGGACGATAGCCGCTGCACAATGGGACCGCTGCCGCTGCAAGTGGAGGGCGCTGCGTCTGCCGACAGTCGCTCCGTCGCAAGGAATTGTGAAGTGGACAGAGTCGCGACGGAGACGCTAAGCCACGCCCCCGGCGGTTCAGCCAATGAGGGCGAACCTGCCGGTTGATGTCACGCGCCGCGCCCCGTCCCTCCCCCGTCACGCCCCCCCTGTCGTTTGGTCTGCAGCTCCCTGCAGACCAGGGGAATCGGCTGCACGCGCCGCCACCTCGCTGACGCGCATGCCAGGCACGAGTACTTGGCCGCAGCCTTAGCTGTACAAACTGTGTAATAGCGGCAGTGAAAAAAAGCTCTAGGAATCTATGTAAAACATAATAGAAAGCCAAGAGAGACATGCATAACATGCGCATCGGTATGTCATTAACCAGAATCCTTTGCCAGTGTAACCAATGAATGACTATGAAGGGGGGGGGGGGGTAAGCAGATTTTGGGAACCTGTGGAAGACATGCACACATGTACAGTACTGTACTTATCAAACTTCTTGTCATCCAGTTCACATCCTTTGGGCAAATGTAACTAATTTACAGCTGATTTGCCCAACCAACTGCCCATATTGGGACTGTTTGTTTGTGACACAAGATGAGTGTGTTCAAGGTGGGTCAGCAGGTCTCTTCCAAGTCCAGATTTACTAAAGTGCTAAACCTTAGCTCATTCACTTTATGAGCGCAGAGCAAATACCCTGCGGGCTTAGTACCATTTCGTAAATGTGGGTCTTCCATATATGCACTTGGCTTAAAAAGTGTTGGAGCAGCAAAGAACATTTGACAAAGAAAACGGAGGTTGAATGGCAAATGAGTTTGGTGCACACACGAGAATTAGTAGTGTCCACCCAGGGGATTAGGAGACATAACCAAAGAGTGGTGGTCTTAGAGAGACAGCACAATATTTATAGAGCAAAATGGTTTGGGAAGCATGCCAGCAAACGGGGGATTGGGAAATCTTGCATAGCCACAACAGGCAATCTATGCTGATCGTATCATAATAAAAATGCAACTTCTTGGAAAGTTTCCTGGCTCACACAAATGTGACGTACATTTAAATTCCAGCAGGTATTTAGTTATGAGGATTAAATGGCAATGTGGAGATGTGGAGCTATTGTAGGGTGCTTATTGTGAACCCAAGAAACAAAAAGAAACGCCAAGATCTGTTAATGATAAAATAGAGATAGGGATAGAATGATAGGATAGGCTAGTTAGAACGCTGCATTGCTTGTACACTATAAATTGTATAAAAATACATTAACTAATGACAGAGCAAATAAATGCCTAATTTACTTACTGCAAGGAGCTTTCCATTGAGTGTTAACCACAGAAAATGTAGGCACACTGTGGGAGATAATGGTATAAGCTAGATGCTCTATGTTTTTGAAAAATAGAAGTATTTAGGTCCCAGCCATTATTTAAGTGTATTTGTAGAACTCCTGCCATTAGTGCGTGAGCAAACATTTGAATTTGCAGGAGGTAGACTAGATATTTTGTGATCGGCCCCTCTCCCCCTAAAGCAGGTGTTTCTTTAAGTAAAGAATCTCAACCTCTAATAATAAATAAAGGTCTGTGTAGGAGGCATTGAGTAAAATATGAGCTGGCTTCCGTGTGTGTGTTATTTATCAAGGTCATTGCTGCAACTGTAGAAATGTTTGATGCAAGAATCAAAATATATTTTTTTAAAGTACAAAAGCAACTGGATTTTTTTTGGTGGGGAGTGAGTGTATTATATATATATATATATATATATATATATATATATATATATAAACAAAGAAAAAGCTGCGCCTCTAAAGAACATATAAAAAAATATTATATATTATGCTATAACATATGATTGTAAATATGGATGAATATCTTAATTAATAAGCAATATATACACATATATAGTATTTGTGACCTATAATAGTATCAGGCCCACAAAGACATGAACAATAGTATATATAAAAAAAGGCAAAAAAGAGATAAACCAGTCCTCAAATAGTCCAATAATGGTATAGGTGCTGTATGCAGGGTCTCCGGCAGCTCTCAATATGGACCAACCACGTCCACAAGAATATCTAAAAGGAAAAGAGGAGAGCGCACCCCATAGCGTATAAGTATTTAATAGGGGGAGGGGGGAGGGAGAGAGACGGGGGATAAAAACGCACTTACAAAAATGCAATAATCAATCAATGTGATATATAATAATCACCACATCCGGTTTTTTCTCTAGACTTTGGGGCAGTCCCAGGCTCCGTTGGTAAGGAGCAACGTCACAGCAGATTCCCAGGGCTGGTAACACCATCCGTTTTTTCTCTAGACTCTTGGGCAGTCCCAGGCTCCGTTGGTAAGGGAGCAACGTCACAACAGACGCGTTTCGTCAGTCACGGCTAACTTTCTCAAAGGGATAACATGAGAGGGGGAGGTCCGGTATTATATATACACACACCTCATGATGGTAATTAAAAGAAGAAGTAACCTCCCCTACTCAGCTGCAATCGTTTTTGTGCTGCTACACACCTATTACACACCCATTTACATGTAATACAGATAATTACCCTAAAGGATTGGAGGAGATAGTTGGAGGAAGAGCAAAATTTAAAAAAACATACACTCTGAATACCAGTCTAAATCCCAATTCATTTTGAATTCAATATGTACAAAAATACTATATCTGCCAATTCACTTAATAAAAACCATAGATATACTATATGTATATAACCCATAGACTGGATGCTGATCGTATCATAATAAAAATGCAACTTCTTGAAGTTTCCTGGCTCACACAAATGTGCACGTACATTTAAATTCCAGCAGGTATTTACGTTATGCATGGATTAAATGGCAAGTGGAGATGTGGAGCTATGTAGGGTGCTTATTTTGTGAAACCCAAGAAACAAAAGAAAGCCAAGATCTGTTAATGATAAAATAGAGATAGATGGATAGGAATGATAGGATAGGCTAGTTAGGAACGCTGCTATGCTTGTACACTATAAATTGTATAAAAATTACATTAACTAATGGAAGGAAGAACAGACAAGAGATAAAGAAAAGAAACCTTGATGAGATAACACTTACACAAGGCCGTGTAAGTATTTTTTGATATTATACACTCTACCATCAGCCCCCTCCATTAACTCAGGGACCGATATCCCAGAAGTTGTTTAAACTATCATTCAGTGTTTCTCCATCTGTGCTCCCCCCTTTTTCTCTTTGTTTGTATCTAGTGAATGCCTGCGCCACATGATCTTCCCCAGAGAACTTTAGTGAAACCCAGAGCAGAATCTTCGCCGATTGATCACAGGAGAATGAATCGAACGGCAACTTAGCTAATTGCTTCATTGTGTGGGTGTGTTGTATTGATGCACATATTAAAGAGGGGGAAAAAATAAAAGTAAAAAAAAAAAAAGCAGCAGCTTGGATTCTGCGTTCAACAAACAGCATCACCAATATCAGAACTACTTTCTGCTTCTTGTGGAAGCAAAAAGATTCCCAGAAGTAAAACCATAAGACGTTCCTTAATCACCACCATAGATCACTTGATACAATTGGCGCCACTGCTAGAGAGGGGCAGGGCTCAAAAGGGGTGTGCCAGAGCCTGTTTCAGAAAAGCCAAAGGATGTGACTTTGTAAATGGTTGCTATAGAAACAAAAATTCTTGTTACAGTATAATACATTTATTAAATGTAATTCAGAGTGTTGTTTTAAAAAAAACGCTACAAGTATTTTCTCATATACAGAAACTGATTTATTTAAAAAATAAAAAAACACATGTAGGATATTGCATGATCTGCAGCTTTAAGCTGCCTAAGCAAGAGACAGTTTTCCCTGTCTGAGTACCATGTTTCACCCAAACAGCCCACCATTTCTCATGTCCGTGGGTATCAGTGACTCAATGGTACGCCTAAATCCCAGATCTCTGATACTTTTGCATAGTGGTAAGTTCAGCCCTAACTGAGAGCAAACACGTTTTGTGCATCATGTCAAGTGAGAGATCCTGGATGAGAGAAATACAGCAAGTGAGAGTAGCAAGACACCACTGTTTGGTTTACTGTAATTCCTGCTGCAATTCAGCCTGCCCACCTATTCCTCTCTTGAAGCTCTCGTGATTACGTCAAAGGACAATTCCTTTCTAGTTTTTTTTCTTCTCTTCAAACGCCCAGGAAAATAGAGACATTTCCAGAGCGCTTAATGTCCATTGGAATATAACTTTGTAGAAATAAATATAAAATTTATTGCTGGCCTGTGCTAAAGTATGTCTTGGCAAGTAAAACATTGTATGTATTAGGTCTCCTCCACCCCTAATGTTTTTGGCTCTGCATAGTGTTTAATGTGTTTTTTCAATCTAACACACATTGAGTATGTGTCTCCCGTTCAGATTATATGAAAAGAGCTTTCAAATGCACCATAAACCACAAAGAAGTGAAAATTAATACTGCCCAATTTTTTATTAGGCTAAATTGTAGGTATGTTGAAAATCGTAACATATAAAAAACAAACAAGGATAGTCCAGGTGCATAAAGGTAATTTAAACGTGATACTGAGAAATGAAGAGGAGTTGTTTATGGCTAAACATCTATATGTACTTATATTATGTAGTTTATTAAAACTATATATATATTATATATATACCAACTTCACACTGATGAACCCACAAGGTCGAAACAGTCTGTCTCTGTGAGTGGTTTTATTGGCTTGCATCTCATCCCAGACTATGTTTAAAAGCTGTGTTTAAAGCAGCATGCATTGGCTTAAGGGATTTCCATGTAATGTGGGCTTGAGACAAAAGATGGCACTGTGTGCTCATTTGCATGTCATTTTCCCAGAATCCTTTGCTGCAGTGAGGGAAAGCACTGTATAGCTAGGTGATAATGGTGAAAAGCGGGTTGCAGACCTGTTCTATGGCATGTGAATGTGCTCACAAAGTAATATTTTATATGATATATAATATATATGTGTAAGGAAACAGGAGGCCAATAGAAAAAATAACAAAAAACTTTATTGAAACATGCCTAGTTTAAAAAGAGAAACCTCTTCGATTCACCAGCAGTGATTTTGTGAGTACCCCAAACAACTGAACCGTATGCTGCGTTATTGTCGTCACTAGGGGATTTTGTCTGGCATGGCGGGGGGTCTGCTGGTTCCCGTCGGGGGACCTCATGATCGCCGTGGTCAGCTTTTCCCTATACCGTACCTATGTGATTGCTTATGGGCTTCATTCGCTACAGCTACAGCTTTCCGCTTTATACTCAGGACTCCGGTACATCAAGGGTTAATGTGATGCCTCCGCGTGATGCACGCGTGTCTACTGGGCTAGCAGCGCCACACACTGAGGTTCATTCCTCTATTGCTACTGAAATATATGTATATGAGGGTTGCCATACTCAAAGGTAATCTTAAAACACCGAATGAGAGACGGTTGCATGAATACAATTTATGCAACTGTTCGGGGACACTTAGCAGTGGCCTAAACAGAGATCGAAATTTTTATGAGTCATTACTGACACAAGTGAACTCTCTTCCCATGAGCGCTATTGGCCATGTCTGTACATACTGTGCTATATGTATGCACACACAGCTGTCTCTCACACATACTAATATCCTTATTTTTCCATCCCATATACACCAATAGGGACCACATAGTACCACACACTTTTAGTTATGCTACTAACTCTCACATTTCCACACCCACCCACACCATTTATATCCACTCCCACTCCACACACACCTTTTGTAAAGCACTGTATATACTGTGGGCTCCATTCATGTTAATTCACACTGATACACATACACACTCTTTCATCACTTGCTTTCAGGAACCTTTTGACACCTCCAGCCATAAAACAACCTCCACACCGGGGAAGGACCAGCACAAAAACATTCCAATAGACACTTGTATAGTAAAGCTTTTGCTTGCTTCATTCATTGTACTGTAACATCGCCGGAAGAAGAGATCAGTGTATCTCGAAAGCTCGCACAATAAAAGCATTTCGTTAGCCACAGAAACGGTATCATCTATTTATTTTTTGATTATTGAAGCTCGGCTAACACGGTACTGATACCTCTACATGTATATTATACATAGCCCAGGTTATAGCCCAGTTAGGGGCAAGGTTATAGTTGCCAGCTAGTGGCAGAGGGTGGCACATATATCTTGTTGTGTATTGCTGATGTATGTGTTAAGTTACATTCGTCATATAGTAAAGACCGTTGCTATTTTACATCCTGTGTATGTGTTCATTTGTATGTGTCCTGCGAGGAACAACTCCCGCTCTGCTGGGAGCCATCGCAGGTGGAGGCGCTGCACATATAGAGTAGTAAGTAAGTAATTCATCCCAGGTTCCCCGTGGCGGAAGCTCAGCCCTCCTGGTTGCCAAACAGGTACAGCCCACACTGATAAGTAGTCAGATACACCTCACACCCCAATCTCACTTAGGGTGGGGGTAAGAGGGCTACATACCTGTGAGTATTTCGTATTACTGTATTGGTTCCTGTGAGGGTTATCCCGCCAACGCTTGGATACCTCATAGGTGCAGGGCGCTGACACGCAAGAGAAAGAGCTCCCCCCAGGCTCCCAGCGGCGGAGGCTTATGCTCCTCTGAGCAAACAGGTAGAGCAGCACGCACAGTTCACTTAGCATAGGGAAAGGGGGCTACATAGTATCATCTGAACAATTGAATCAAGGCATAAAAAAAGGCATATGATATATATATATATATATATATATATATATATATATATACACCCCCCAAAAAAAAAATCCAGTTGCTTTTGTACTTTAAAAAAATATATTTTGATTCTTGCATCAACATTTCTACAGTTGTTCAGCAATGACCTTGATAAATAACACACACGGAAGCCAGCTCATATATTTACTCAATGCCTCCTACACAGACCTTTATTTATTTATTAGAGGTTGAGATTCTTTACTTGAAACACCTGCTTCTAAGGGGGAGAGGGGCCGATCACAAAATATCTAGTCTACCTGCAAATTCAAATGTTTGCTCACGCACTAATGGCAGGAGTTCTACAAAATACACTTAAATAATGGCTGGGACCTAAAAATACTTCTATTTTTACAAAACATAAGCATCTAGCTTATACCATTATCTCCCACAGTGTGCCTACATTTTCTGTGGTTAAACACTCAATTGGAAAGCTCCTTGCAGTAAGTAAAATTAGGCATTTATTTGCTCTGTCATTAGTTAATGTAATTTTTATACAATTTATAGTGTACAAGCAATGCAGCGTTCCTAACTAGCCTATCCTATCATTCCTATCCCTATCTCTATTTTATCATTAACAGATCTTGGCGTTTCTTTTGTTTCTTGGGTTTCACAAAATAAGCACCCTACATAGCTCCACATCTCCACATTGCCATTTAATCCATGCATAACGTAAATACCTGCTGGAATTTAAATGTACGTGCACATTTGTGTGAGCCAGGAAACTTTCCAAGAAGTTGCATTTTTATTATGATACGATCAGCATAAGTTGCCTGTTGTGGCTATGCAAGATTTCCCAATCCCCCGTTTGCTGGCATGCTTCCCAAACCATTTTGCTCTATAAATATTTGGCTGTCTTCTCTAAGACCACCTCTCTTTGGTTATGTCTCCTAATCCCCTGGTGGACACTACTAATTCTCGTGTTGCACCAAAACTCATTTGCCATTCAACCTCCGTTTTCTTTTGTCCAAATGTTCTTTGCTGCTCCAACACTTTTAAGCCAAGTGCTATATATGGAAGACCCACATTTACGAAATGGTACTAAGCCCCAGGGTACTTTGCAGCTCATTAAAGTGAATGGAGCTAAGGTTTAGCATCTTTAGTAAATCTGGGACTTGGAAGAGAACCTGCTGACCCACCTTGAACAACTCACATCTTGTGTCACAAACAACAGTCCCAATGAGCAGTTGGTTGGGCAAATCAGCTGTAAATTAGTTACATTTGCCCAAATGGATGTGAACTGGATGACAGAGAAGTTTGATAAGTACAGTACTGTACATGTGTGCATGTCTTCCACAGGTTCCCAAAATCTGCTTACCCCCCCCCCCCCTTCATAGTCATTCATTGGTTACACTGCAGATAAGGATTCTGGGTAATGACATACCGATGCGCATGTTATGCATGTCTCTCTTGGCTTTCTATTATGTTTTACATAGATTCCCTAGAGCTTTTTCCTGCCGCATTACACAGTTTGTACAGCTAAGGCTGCGGCCACAGTACCTGCGCTGCATGCGCGTCAGCGAGGCTGGCGGCGCGTGCAGCCGATTCCCCTGGTCTGCAGGGAGCTGCAGACCAAACGACAGGGGGGGCGTGACGGGGGAGGGACGGGGCGCGGCCGTGACATCACCCGGCAGGTTCGCCCTCATTGGCTGAACCGCCGGGGGGCGTGGCTTAGCGCTCCGTCGCGACTCCTGATCACAATTCTCTTGCGAGCAGGAGTCACTGTCGGCAGAGCGCAGCGCCCCCCCCTTGCAGCGGTCCCGGTCCCATTGTGCAGCGGCTATCGTCCCTGCCGCGTCCCCAACAGCGGGCGCTGCAGTAGCCAGCGGGGACCTGGCCTAAATCTGTGACAAGGAAGTACCGAATCAATAGACTCAAATAACTGATCAGTGCATAACGTCTAACCTTAATTCAACCAAAAATGTTAAACATTGTAAAAAATGTTTTTAAAAATCTCAGAACCCTTTTATTTTGTATTCTGAATAAGCTTCTATTAAAGCATATTTAAAACAGTAGTTGGAAGGCTACAATGTGAATGTCACCTATGCTTCATTAAAATTCTTGCTGTATCCCAAAATTGCCCCGGCAAAAATTGTCTTGGGTAGTGTTCAAAAATCCTTCATTACTTCCAGCACACAAAGAAATTAAAATGCAATATTAATTTGCCTAGCATCTGTCAGCAATCATTCCAACATCGAATGAAATACATGGCACAATGTAACAGTCGTTGTTGTGAAGAGAGGACAGAGATTGTCAGAAATACAGTATAATGAAAGGAGCAGTATGATTTGCTATCTGCTGCATATTTCCTCAGGTTATCTAAGGACAGAATGCTCGCAGATAGTGCAAGCAACAGCAGCCTCACTTAACTCCACAAATACAGTATCATCTCATCTTGCAGCAGCACAGCTGCCCTGCGAAACAAATCTTGTAGCTGACCCAATTCATCTCCTCTTATTTAATAATAGAGACTTTGAAGCAAAGTGTTAAAAAAAAAGCAAATATGAATGCAATGGATGATTGCGATTTAGATGCACGAAAAAGAATGTGGGGGACGGGGGGGTGGTTGTTAATCCATAAAAATATAATTCTGGCCGATAAATCATTTCAAAACACTGACATGTGGCGTTAATTAAAAAAAAGATATTGCCAGTGTCATAGGACGTGAGTGAAACCTAACCTGTTTGGCTGTTACTTTTAAAAGTGAAAACGTTGGTATAAACATACTGCCACTTTGCTCAGTTCTTGGTCAAATGATGTCTCGTATTTAACTGTTCCCTTGATGGGAAAGTGTCACCAGTACGACCTGGAGCACGTTACGTTGCAACGTGATAATAAGCATCCTATGTTACAGTGACTTTGAGCCAGCAGCATTTTGTTTTCTACATTCCATCCAGATGTCAGCATAGATGGATATTATCCTGGAAGGATATGCGTCTCAACTGGGAGGGAGTCGGTGCTTGGCAATATCCAGAGGTTCTGGATTTCTTGTGTCAAGGGTTTGGCATATAATTAATTGTAAAAACCTATTTGCCTGGTAGCTATTTGCCAGGACTAGATGTCTCTCCGCTTTTTTAAAACTTATTCTAAAGAATTTATCACATGAATTGCAGCGGGGAAACTGGCACGGCACATTCTGCAGTGAATCTTATTGATTTTCAAAATGCAAGTGTCCTTATTTAAACCTTATTCACATGTACGTATCTATTCAGCATTCAAATTCAGGAGCCTACTGTACATTTATCTGAAAGAAGAAAAAAAACATAATTTGAGATTGTTTGGTTTATTAAAAGCAAAAGCGAATCTGTTTTCTCATTTCTTTTTAATTTTTACTATGTTCTTCTTGTTACGGAAAGGGCACAAGTCACATAATATGTAGACAGACAGGCAGGCACGTTACCTGAAATAAAGGAAACATTATTAAGAAAATGTAAAAAAAAAAAAAAAAAAAAAAATATATATATATATATATGAGTGGCTCAGTGAGTAAAGACACTGATTGACACTGAGATTGTTGCAGAGGAGCCTGGTTCAATTCCCAGTGTCGGCTCCTTGTGACCTTGGGCAAGTCCCTTTATCTCCCTGTGCCTCAAGTATTGAAAACATAGATTGTAAGCTCCACGGGGCAGGGACCTGTGTCTGCAAAATGTCTCTGTAAAGCGCTGTGTACAACTAGCAGCGCTATACAAGAACATGCTATTATTATATATATTTATATAAAACATATAATATATATATATACTGTATACTTTTTTAACGTAAGGTTTATTGGTTTTCATAAATTTAGTTGGGAGTACAGCAAAAAAAAGGGGGGGGGGGAAGGGGATAACATTATAAAACGAAGGTAAATATAACATTCAATATACAAATAAATAATAAGTACATAATAATGTAAAATAACAATGGTATAAAAGGAATGTGAAGTGGAGGGATTTAGGGACTGGCTTCTGAGAAATGCATTTAGGTGATTACGCTTATTTTCTCTTACTTATTACAGTAATAACTGTGTAGCCTGAGCTCCGG
The DNA here is from genome assembly GCA_036426205.1 of Ascaphus truei. Lineage (NCBI taxonomy): Eukaryota > Metazoa > Chordata > Amphibia > Anura > Ascaphidae > Ascaphus > Ascaphus truei. The sequence continues at coordinate 34,335,689 of CM071575.1, read as the reverse complement.
GATTCAGTTTCCTCTAGTCCAAGTAGAGATTGATAACACTTGACTCATTTCTAAACCATAGATTCATTTGGAGATTTCTCTATCCAAAGATCCCATATCCCCAGAAATATTTCGGAGGTATTGTCATACTGGTTAACCTTTCCATCAATAATACATCACAAACGCTACTAATACATTGCTATTGTTGGGAGGTTCAGACTGTTTCCAAGCTCCTGCTATAGAGCAGTAGTGCTCAACTCCAGTGCTCAAAATCCCCCCCCCCCCAACAGGTCAGGTTTTCAGGATTTCCCTGCTTCAGCACAGGTGGCTCAATCAGTGGCTCAGTCAAAGACTGATTGAGCCACCTTGTCGAAGCAGGGATATCCTGAAAACCTGACCTGTTGGGGGGGGGGGGTGTTTGAGGACTGGAGTGGAGTACCCCTGCTATAGTGTCTAGCTGCTGTATGAATATGCTGCACCTACTGTACGTCTTTTTAATTGTGATGATTTCCCAGATACATGTTTACCCAAACTTGTCATGCCAAGCAGTAGTTTGTACCCAGATGTTATCTATTAATATCATATTTTCCAAAATATTTGATTTCAGGCACAGTACTATGTGTTCCATAGTTCCAACCTGATTGCATTGTCTCCAAGACTATCTGATGAGTTTGTATATGTTGAGTCTTGCTGGGGTATAGATACCATCTGAAATATTTTTTTATTATAAACATAAGATTTTTCTTGTAACTATAGGATGCTTTGTTCTTAGCCTATACTCCCATCTCCATCTCTAGGTTGGTCCCACTCTTTTTCCCATTTAGAGGCAGCCAAGCTTGTTTATAAAAATATATTAATATATATCTATATATATACATATATGCAGCCTTTGATTAACTTTATTGAAAACGAATGACCTAATCTGCCGATTGATTCGTTCTCCCGTGATCGATCAGCAAAATCCTGCTCTCACAGGTACTAAATGGCTGCCTTTCAGTTTCAAATCAATCCTTCAGTCAGTTAACTCAGCAGCACAATATATACTTATATTACTAAGTAACATTATCTATTGTTACAGTTCCGCTCAACTGCTGGGAAATTTACACACATATGAAAAGTGTTACAGAGATCTTGCACTGCTGGAAGAAGTGTGCTAAAACTTGCTAGAGATAAAAAATGCACAGATATTAAAACTAATTAAAATGACATTAATATTTAATTAAAAATAAGAGTAAATATTATCAATACTAAAGACCTGATTTAAAAAAAAAAAAAACCCAGTAGAATATTGCTGGATTGCTTCTTTAATCATATATTGTAATTGTGTTTCTGCACAGGATTGTTAGAATGCCCTCCTACTTGTCTCTGTACGTTCTTCCTACCAGCCAATTAGATTGTAAGCTCTTCGGAGCAGGGACTCCTTTTCCTAAATTTTCTTTTAAGTCTGAAGCACTTCTTCCCTTGTGTTATTTCGTATATTATATGAGGTAATATTACTGTGAATCGCTATGTACTGTAGTGCCGACGAGTATCTAAAACCAATCTGGGGCAAATCACCACAAACCCAGGTACATCCTCGGTACATGCTGAAAACATGCTGCGTACATGCTGCAACTTTCTGCAGACTAATGGCCCATCGGATTAACAGCGGGGGTCCCTGGCAGTTCCTTCAAACTGAATGGGACTGCCGGGACCCCTGCTGTGTTAATCCGATGGGCCATTAGTCTCTGCATGCAAATGTCACTGAAATGTTTGCAGCATTACCCAGCATGTACCCAGCATGTACCCAGCATGTACCCAGCATGTACCTGATTCTGTTTGGTTATAGTCCAGATTTTCCAAGGCAAGTTAAAGCAGTGTTAGAATACTTGTCGCGCACCTGTACATTAATGGCACTAAACAAATAAAGCAACAGGAAAGATGATCCGGGCTCCACAGGTTTTTCGCAAAAGAATTTATTCATACACCAACGTTTCGGCCTCACTTAGGCCTTTGTCAAGTGACACTGGACAAAGGCCTAAGTGAGGCCAAAACGTTGTGTATTATGAATAAATTCTTTTGCTGAAAAATCCGTGGAGCCCTGGATCCTCTCTCTTGTTGCTGTATACTTGGATTGCTGCAGATAGGCCATCCCTGAACCAGGAGCTCCGGCATTGTGCGCAAGTATCGCATTTTTTGCATTTATTTGCACTGTTTTTGTGTGCTACATACCCTCATACGATACCTTTGCTATACAAATAAAGACATACATACATACATACATACATACATACATACATACATACATAATAAGATATACATTAAAGAAATGTATTACGGTTTTATCACAGAGCCAGATTCAAAAATGACTTCTTATGCTTTAAGCTCCCTACATGTTCCTGGCATTTGATTAAACTGTAAGAAGTGTTTGATTTGCGTGTACTGTTTTTCCTAGACTCTGTATTGGGAGCATGATATTCCTCTTTTATCGGTTTGAGTGTTTGTAATTTTTCCATTATGGAATAAATCTTTTAATCTGAGTAATCTATTCGTCTTCCAAAAGTGCCAAACCTATATCTCGTTGGCACAGTAAAAAATCTGAATGTTGAAATATTGAGGTAATTGGAGATGGGAACGTAGACAATCTCGCTTTTATGGCCCAAGTATCCCAAATATACAATAAAAGTGTCAATATAGGATTGCATTCTTTAATCCATTTTCTTTGGTTTTTATGTAAAAAAAATAAAAGGTAAAAATACTTACAATTTTTAAATGTAGTTTGTCTATTGGGTACTGTATAAGTCCCATCCCACTCTTACACAGTTATTTGAGTTATGGTTATAAATAACATGCATTATATACCAAACAAAATGATATAGATTAAAACCATATTCAACTAACAATCCACTTGCAATGCTGCTCCATGTTTGTCAGTGTATATACTGCACTATTTTAAGCCAGTTAGAAATCGGCCTTATCCATATCCCAGAAATAGAATCAATATTTATTATTAAAATAATGTAATGATCTCTGTGCTGGATACACAAGAAAGGAAGAGTAAATGCAATAATTATTTATAAAATCCGTGGAGTCTCTACTCTTCCTTCCTTGTGTATCCGGTACCTGGATTGCAGCTGCCCTTCCCCTCATCGAGTTAGGTATTAGTATCTCAGATTTATTTCGCTTTTTGATGTGCAACATTTTCCCACATTACAATGATTTCTGTGCTTACACATTGTGTCTGACTGAAACTCTAGGCAATGTGGAATTAATTACCTAAGGAGACTGCAATGACCGATAGAATAGGTATTATTAAAGAAAAAGGTTGGACATCATTTACAAAGGAAAGGTATACCGGGATATACAAATAAGTAAATATGGGAAGGATTTTGATCCAGGGAGTAATCTGATTGCCATTATTGGAGTCAGGAAGGAATTTATTTTTCCCTTATGAGACAGGATTGGATGATGTGTCACTGGGGGTTTGTTTGCCTTCCTCTGGATCAATATACTGTAAGTACAAATATAGTATCTGTATCTAAATGTAACATAGGTTAAACTTGATGGATGTGTCTTTTTCAACCTGATGTACTATGTATCAATTTATCTATAACACGGTCTAACACAGAGATTTTCTGGGGGGCGCAGTGCTTACAGAGGTCCTACGCTCTTCCCCAAAGCATTTAAATTAAATGCCAGGAAGCGCGCGTGAGGACTCTGAAAGTTCGTTTACCTGGTCTCCGGCGGCTTCTGGCGACAAGTCGCCATGACAACATGGGGTCACATGATGTTGCGACGTCAGAAGATGCTGGAGAACAGGTAATGGGGGGGGTGGGGCGCAAGCAGGGGGGAGAGCAGGCAGGGGGGCGCAGACTGAGAAGTTTGCGCACCCCTGGTCTAGCATGCAATAATGTTTACCCCGCAGTGTATGAAAGAGGCTATTATCCAGGGATAAAGAACACAACTGTACTTCCCACCAGTTTTAGTTTTTTTGGCATTTATCAGAATGGCAAGTCTGGGACCGTGTGGGTTTCTGCTATATAATATGACGTTAACTAGTAGTTTTATGTCATCTAAAATATCAAGCCGGTTAAGTTTCAGTTCTCCATTCACCATGCATGTAAAATATAACGTTCATTCAGACCTCTGCAGTGCACGTGGGCTCGTGGCCTGTGATGTGATTTCAGTATCCAAGGACTGCGGCAGGATCTTAGTTTTTATGTTCTGCATCCTCCTTACACGGACAAAAAAAAAGTACATTGTTTCAACGCTGTGCCAAGACACATCTAAAAACAAAGGGAATGGGTTTTTTATTTAGGAGATTTTCCAAGAGGATACTTCTGAGTGCATTGCAGCTGCAATATTTAAAACCGCTTGGAACATCCTAGCCTTTCCTCTATTGCAGAGGTGGCCAACTCCAGTCCTCAAGAACCATCAACAGGTCAGGTTTAAGGATATCCCAGCTTCAGCACAGGTGGCTCAATCAGTTGAACTGATTGAGCCACCTGTGCTGAAGCAGGGATATCCTTAAAACCTAACGTGTTGGTAGCCCTTGGTGGCTTGATGCCACCCCTGTTCTACAGCCTACTACATAAGTACTAAGCAATGCCAAAGTGTTACTTACTATCGTGTTTCATGGTTTATTAATGTATAGATAAGATACATCAATGGTTCATACTACAAAAAGTGCCTTTGTATAAACTACAGTGCAACTCATTTTGTATTGTGCCCTGGCATTCAATGTCTCTATTGTTCCCTAAGGGCTGTTCTATACTGCGTGCGCGCGCGGCAGTTTTAGTTGGCTGAGGTAAATCAGCCTTTCTATAATGGTGCCGCGCGCGCACGGCAGGGAGCGTGGAACCGTCCGACAGGGGAGAAGATGAAGAAAATAAAGAATTTGCGCTGCTACCGCCGCTGAAATTTATGTATATGTGTGTATGTGTGTGTATGTGTCTGTGAGTGTGTATTGTATGTCATGTAATAATAAAAAACATTTAAAAAGTATTTTTTTATTTCAAACTTATTTAAACACACACCCCACACACCACACACCACACACACACACACACACACACCACACACACACACCCCCACACAACACACCACACAACACACACACCCCACACACACACACACACACAACACACCCACCCCACACACACACACCCAACACACAACACACACACCCCACACACCACCAGATTCAAAGTGGCCCATTTTAGCACACACACACACACACACACACACACAACACACACACACACACACACACACACAACAACACACACCACACACACAACACACCCCACACACCACCACACACACACCACACACACACACACACACCACACAACACACACCCAAGATTCAAAGTGCCCAGTTTTAAGTGTCATATGTCGAGTTTAATAGAGGATTTAGAAGATTATTGATTTACTGATTTCTTTTTCTTCTCTTCACAGGTAACAAAACGCTATCTGAATTGTCTGTCTGCAAGCAATCCTGTGCTATGTGTATTTTTAGTTGTAGTCTTTAGTCTAGTCTTAATTAAATTAACTTACACAAACACTTAGGTATGACAAGACCCTGTTGAAAAAAACATCTGTTTTACTATGCCTCACATGTGCTAATTAAGGTGGTTGGGCTGAAATAAATTCTGTCAGGTGACTTATTAGGCCTTTATAAGAGCAACCAGAGCAGCCCAAGATTCAAAGTGGCCCAGTTTTAAGTGGCATGGTCAAGTTTAACAGGGAGTTCAACAGGAGGGAAACAAGGGGACTACAGAACACCTATGGGCCCTCAATCCTGGATGTGAACTACGCTGGAAAGGTGGACATTTTCTATCCCAGACCACACATCTCAGCACTAAACTACTGCTGCCACGATGCTGCTACTATTTATATTTGCTCTGACCTCGCTTCTTTTCAAAATACACCTTTCTTTCTACCAGCCCCATGTCTCCAACTCTATTCATATATCTCCATCTTCTTTACCCCTCAATAAAAAACACCTTCACAAATCCTCTATTCACACCCTCTATCTACTCCTACCTGCTGCGGGGGATCTCCCCTAAGCCTGAAGCCAGACATACACACCTGATCTCACCTACGCCTCCCTGCCATCTCTTCCCCTGTAAATGGTGTTAACCTTTTCATTTAACACCGACTAACCTTAAAACTTGCCCCACAAATCAAGCATCCCAATAGCCTGCACTCATGGCTATTGTCCCACAGTCATTTATACCACCCAATGTGGCCAAGCACACCCATCTACAGCACTTATTCCCTCACCTGCTGTCTTTGTAAGTTTCCCCTCAAACCTCTTAGATTGTAAGCTCTTCGGGGCAGGGATTTCCTTTCCCATTGTCTGATTTTTGCTGCACTTATTGTATTTTTAAAATTTTCTGTACTGTATTCTTTGTGAAGCGCTGAGTACACTTTTGGCGCTATATAAATAAAGACATACAATACAATACACACATATATACATACACATACATACAGTACCTCACCCGCGCACAGCATACACACAAAAAGTGTGCGGTTCGTGCACGCGCGTTTGTACAGGCCGCACACAGTATAGAACGGCCCTCTGAGTTTCTCCACTATAATTACAAAACAGTCACCGTCCAATTTAACCTTTTTTAGCCCAATTCCAAACCTTCCTATGAGATCAACTACAGTAGTACTGTAGTAAATCAAATAAAGTATATGCAACCAAAAATACAGTATACACAGTGCAATAATTATAGGCGTGTCCATTGTTAAAGCAGCAGAACATGTGTTTCAAATAAAATAATAAATAGGATTGAAGAACAGGGTCTCCAGAGTTGAACCGCGTTAATTTGAGCTTTGGGGACACCCTGCTTCAAGAGATACTTACCTCTCTAAGGGATGCCAGTAGTACCCAGAGACCCCTGAATGGGGGGATATTTAAACCTGCAGAGTGCACGTTTAAATGTCCCGGTCACATGGGCCAATAGGAAGCTACAAAGGATGACGTCACGGTTTCCTATTGGCCCGCGAGACATTTAAGCCGACATTTCAATAACCCCACACAGCCCAGGCAGATCTTCTTCCGGCACTCCCTACGGAGCTAAGTATCTTGGGAAGCAGGGTGTTCCCAGAGCTGAAATTAACATGGTTCAGCTCTGGAGACCCCCTGCTTCAAACCTATAACTCTAAAACAATAAAGGAAAGCAGGATCACTGCTTTAAAGCAGCAGTTCAAGCAGACCTTTAAAAAAATGTATTTCCATTCAATATGTGTATCAATATAATCTGCACACTGACAAGTGATTACCTAAATTGGTGATCGATCCGTTCTCCTGTGAAAGATTCGGCTTGGGGATTCACTAAATCACTGTTAGTGCTGCAGAAGAGTACCCAAGATGCAAAGTTCTGTGTGGAAGATCATGTGGCCAGGCAGGCACTCGATACAATTGGTGCACTGCTAGAGAGAGGGCAAAAGGGATATGCCAGAGCCTGTTTCAGAAGAGGAAGAGGGTGTGACTTTGTAAATGGTTGCTATAGAAACACAAATGCTTGTTACATTATAATACATTAAAAAAATTCTTTTTTTCCCCCTCATAGTACAGAACTGATTTATTTAAAAACACACATGTGGGATATTGCTTGAACTGCAACTTTAACACATAGGTAGGGTAACCAGATTTTCAAAATGAAAAACCGGGACACATTAAAAAATTATTTATAAAACAAATTACATCACGTGACGCTCCCAGTTGCCATGACAACGAGACACTGACGTCAGGCGGTGACATGTTGCCATGACAATGTGGCATCACGTGATGCCTCGGCGCCATAATGCATCCCGTTGTCATGTCAACTTGATGCCGCATGACGTCACGGAGAGTCTCGCTGTTATGGCAATGGGCATTACGTGACATCGCGCAGCCATGTTGATGAAATTTGGAGGGGAGGATACAGCCAAAGGCAAGATAAATATATAATAAATAGATCTAAAACATTTTTATCTCCACACAGAGCTACTGACCCACACACCCACACACAGAGCCACTGACCCACAGTCACTGACCCACACACCCACACACAGAACCACTGACCCACACACACATAGCCACTGATCCACACATCCAGCCACTGTCCAACCCACACACAGCCACAGAGCCCCTGACACACACACCCACACACACACACAGAGCCACTGACCCACACACAGAGCCACTGACCCGCACACACTGACACACACACACACACAACACCACACACAACACACACTGACACACACACACACACACAACAGAGCCACTGACCACACACACAGAGCCACTGACTCGCACACACTGACACACACAACACCACACCACACACAGAGCCAACGACCCACACACCACACACAAGCCACTGACACACACATGACACATTGACACACAGCAACATACACACACAAGCCACTGACATACACACTAGTTACTGACCCACAACAGAGCTACTGACCCACACCACCACTAACCCACACACCCACACCCACAGAGCCAGTGAACACACAGAGCCACTGACCCCTACACACACACCACACACACACACAGACCCACAGACCCACACACCACCCCACAGCCACTGACCCACACACCCAGGCCACTAAACCACACACTGAGCCACTGGACCACACACACAGACACACACACACAGAACCACACACACACACACACACACACACAGTGCCACTGACCCACACACACAGAGTCCCTGACCCACACACACAGAGCCACTGACACACATTGACACATACACACAGAGCCACTGACCTACACACAGAGCCACGACCACACACAGAGCCACTGACCCGCACACACTGACACACACACACACACACAACACAACACACACACACACTGACACACACACACACACACACACCGAGCCACTGACCCACACACACACACAGCCACTGACACAAACATTGACACATTCACACATTCACACACAGCAACATACACACACAGCCACGACACACACACACACACACCACACACACACACACACACACACACACACACACACACACACACCACACACACACACACACACACACACACACACACACACACACACAACACACACACACACAACACACACACACACACACACATAGTACTGACCCACACACAGAGCTACTGACCACCACCACTAACCCACACACCCACACCCACAGAGCCACTGACACACACAGGCCACTGACCATACACACAAACCCACACACACAGAGCCACAGACCCACCACACCCACACCCACAGCCAATGACCCACACACCCAGAGCCACTGAAACACACACCGAGCCCTGACCCACCAAAAGCCACACACACACACAGCCACACACACAACACAGTGACACTGACCCACACACACAGAGCCACTGACCCACACACAAAGAGCCACTGACCCCACACACACACACAGCCACTGACACACACATTGACACATACACACACAGCCACTGACACACACAGAGCTACTGACCCACACACCTAGCTACTGACCCACACTGCCACTAACCCACACCCACCACACACCACAGAGACATGACCCATACACACACACAAAGCACAGACCACACCACCACAGCAACTAGCCCACACCACCCAGAGCCACTGACCCACACACCCACACACAGAGCCAGTGACCGACACGCACAGAGCCAGTGACCCACACGCACAGAGCCAGGGACACCACACACAACAGAGCCAGAGACACAGAGCCGACACACACAAACACACACACACACACACACACAGAACCAGTGACACACACAAAAACAGAACCAGTGACACACACACACACACACAGAACCAGTGACACACACAACCAGGACATACACACAGAACCAGTGACACACACACACACAGAACCAGTGACACACACACACAACAGTGCCCACACACACACACACACACACACAGAACCAGTGACACACACACACACACACACAACACACAGAACCAGTGACACACATGCACACACACAGAACCAGTGACACACACACACACACAGAACCAGTGACACACACACAGAACCAGTGACCACACACAGAACCAGTGACACACACACACAAACACACACACACACACACACACACACACACACACACAACACACACACACACACAGAAACCAGTGACACACACAACCACACCACACACACAGAACCAGTGATACACACAAACACAGAACCAGTGACACACACACACAGAACCAGTGACACCACACACATACACAGAACCAGTGGACACACACACACAAAACCAGTGACACACACACACACACAACAGAACCAGTGACACACACAGAACCAGTGAACCACACAACACAACACATACACACACACACACACACAGAACCAGTGACACACACACACACACACACACACACACACACACACACACACACACACACCACACACAGAACCAGTGACACACCACACACACAGAACCAGTGACACCACACACAGAACCAGTGACACACACAGAACCAGTGATACACACACACACAGAACCAGTGACACACACACACACACACAGAACGAGTGACACACACACAGAGCCAGTGACACACACACAAACACACACACAGAACCAGTGACACACACACACAGAACCAGTGACACACACAGACATTTACTATAGCGGTTATTAACCGCTAAGGTGATTAAGGGGTTAGGGGCCATTAGATTGTATTTTTTCATGTATTCTTGCTGGCATCGGAGGACATGGACCTGGAGTATGCTGACGAGGAAGCCCTTCATGTTGGCAGGGGTAAGTAGAAATGTTTATTTATTTTATTTATGCTGCCTGGCTAATGTTTTATTTTATAATGGGCAAATGAGCTATTATCCATAGCTGGATAATAGTAATTTTGCACATGATTGTACTGTATGTATTGGGGGGAGGGGGGTGTCTGTATTTATTTGATGGTATCATTCCAGTGCATAAAAACAAAAAAATTGCTTTTATGTGTGTTAGGGAGGTATAGGGGTTGTTGGGGGCACAGGGAGTGGGTGGGTTCTGTATTGGTGGGTAGTACATATTGCAAAATTTAATGGGGGCAATTGGCCCCAATAAACCTACTATTGTGCCTTAACCCCTTCATTGCCTTAGTGGCTATCCGCTAAGGTAATGAAGCTGCTTTAATGTCAATTTTATTAATAGTGTGCGTGAGCATGGGGTCTCCTGAGCTGAACCACATTGGTTTCGGCCTCGACCCCCTAATTCCTGAGATACAGGCCCAGTTATGGGTGCCGGTATCCCCCTGCAGGATTTCAATCCCATGGTCACGTGACACGGGAGATTTAAAAGCACAGGGGATATCGGCACCCCATACCGGGGTCTGTATTTCGGGAAGTAGGGGGTCCCGAGGCTGAAACCAATGCGGTTCAGCTCAGGAGACCCCCTGCTCATGTACACTATGATCGAAATCAAAATTTTTACTGCACGATCGCCTGTAAGAGCCGTGGATGGAAACGCAGCGTCGCCATGCAGCTCTTACAGGCTGCGTTTTTTTCTACCAGTTATCGCGCTATAGAATTTATAGCGCGATAGCACTGATACAAAAAACAGGTCGCACGATAGTGCATTTTTTTTATCGGCAAAAAAATGGCCTTCACTCCTTAGTGAATCCCGCTTTGTCTTCATTTCTTATAGCACGATAAAAAAGAATCATATTCAGACGCAAAAGCACTGATTTTATCACTGCTTTGTGAATCGGCCCCATAGATCTAATAATGTTAGAATAAACTTCTTATAGACAGCTGGTTTTACTTAGAATATCCTTTTTAATACCCTCAACTTCCTGAGTTGTTGCACCATAGTAAGCCAGAATGTGACATGTGTATTTTACATTCTTTCCAGGAACTCAATAAAATAGAGTTAATGTGGGTAACGTTTTTATATAATACTTGGGAATTTTATAATCCGCACTTATCTAAAAAGGTCTTGGATGGGAGTGAGAAATTGCATTTACATCGAGGCTCTGTGGCTGTTAATATTTATTAGGTGCTTTCTATCTGAAATCTTATAACGACAAGTATACGAGTGAAGAAAAATATCAGATATGTAGCTGCACTTTTCCAGTCCTTTGCCGCACAGGTAAATAGTCTAAAAAAAATACACATAGATCCACAGAGCACCATTAAATCAGGGTTCATAGGGTAGATCAGGGGTGCGCAAACTAGGGGACGCCAAATTTTCAGGGGGGCTCTCTTCCCCACAACATTGAAATAAAATGCTGTGGAAGCTCGCGAGGCCTCTGTATATCTCTTACCTTGTAAGAAGGGAGCGTGTCCCTACCGTCCCATCAGAGGGTCCGTGAGTGAGCCTTGGAATGCCAAGCACCTCCCGACACGTGGTCGCCGTCGGCCATGTTCCTTTGTCCACCTCCTTAGATGACGTGTATTTAACAGTGGGTCAGCTCCCGGGTTTAGCTGATGCCCCCATCATAAACCTAGACTGGTCCCCCACCCTCCAATGGAGCCTAGTTCTATCTAGCTGCAGCCGTGGCGTGCAGGAGGAAGACGGTCCACAGGCCTTGCCGCTCCCTGGCTCACCGTCCGGTGGCTGTCCCCTCATATATCCCGACCTTCCGATAAAGATTGAGGATTTTAGTCCTGGACCAGCACCTGTGGGGCCTTTGGAGACTGAATCCCTCTTCCCGTCTGTTAGCCCCACTGAGAACGTCGCTGGCCCATGGTCAGTTCACAGCCACCGGTCTGACCGCACCAGTCGCCACTCATCCGGAGACTCGAACTTTGGGGAGGTCATGCAGCAACTGGCTGACAAGCTTGCGCAGTCCTCCCAACACCTACCCTCCCAAGCACTATCACAAGCTAAAGGCTTTCTGTGGCGTACGGCCTATGCCATTAGGAGAAAAGGAGTTTGAGGAGTGGAGAGACCATGCAGTACAAGTGCTTTCAGAATGGTCCTGCTCTGACGCAGTCAAGAGGCAGCGGATCGTGGAGTGCCTGCGGCCCCCAGCCGCCAATATGGTGAGATTATACCGTGAGTGTCATGCGGAGGCCGACGCCCAAGCCGTAATCCGGGCCTTAACAAAAGCTTACGGAGTTAAGGACAATGCCATCGCTCTAATGGCACAATTCCACACCCTTACACAAGATGAGGGGGAGGAATTATCGGAGTTCCTCCGACGGCTTCAATTGGCCATATGGGCCCTGGCCAATAAGAAGATTATCTGAGTGTCTGATTTAGACGACTTTTGAACCAAACAACTCCTGCGGGGAGCGTTGCCTATGCACCCGGTCGCCATTTCTACAGAGCATCCTCCTAATTTTGAAGACCTAATGGATCAAGTACAAGATCAAGGGGCTATCTTGCGAAGCCATACTTCCAAGACGTCTCGGGTATCTTTCAAAGGAGAGAGTAAAGGAACCCCCTCAAAGAAGCCTATCGCGAAGGCAAATCCAGAGGAGGATATCGCTCCGGAACCTCCACGCCAAACACCCCAGACGCCTTGAAGGCCAGCCTCTAATCCTGGCTTCAATGTGACCCGAGGTAACAGCTGCTTTACCTGCGACAAAGAAGGTCACTTTTCACGGGACACCGGGTGTTTAGGTGCCGAGCAGGGGTATTGGGAATTGTATTACTGTATTGTACTATTGCTGATGTGTATTTGAGTGTGGTGTATGTTCTATGCAATTATAGTAAAGCCCAGTTATAATTATATTGTGGTATTGTTATTTCTGATAGTATTGAGTCCTATGAGAAATCATCCTGCCCATGCTGGGATCACTCATAGGTGGAGGCGCTGCACAGAACGGAGAGAGAGAGAGCTCACCCCAGGCTCCCAGAAGCTGAGGCTTAGGCCTCCTGTGACATACAGGTAACAGCAGCACGTGTAGTCGCCCGCGGTTTCCCTTAGGCATAGGGAAAGGGGGTTACATATGCAAAAACATCGGTCAGTTGTTTATCCTATTGGCACGTTATTGTAGCGCAACATTGCGTTCTCTGCCAATAACATGGAGAGGATGAAAGGAGAGAGAGAGAGTGTTGTATAAAGGAGTGTTTGGGGAACTATAAGCACTTTACTAAAATAGGACTCTTTCCTCTCCAGCAAAACCCGTTTCTGGGTCTGGGTGGGGGTAACGCCAACTTTATGTAAAGTCCCTGCGTTAATATTAAGGGACCTTTGTGGATATGCGATGTTTTGGTGAGCGCCTCTTTTGCATATAATGATCACTAACGGCATTATACCTAACGCAATGCTCATATCATTGAATTGCAATTATCACTCTAATTAATGACGCAATAAAATAGTCCATTTAATGGAGCAATCCAAGCATCTTATTTGTAAAAAAAAAAATATATATTTTCTTTTATTTTACCTAGGATTGAAGCATTCTGCCTTCGAAACTCAACCCCATTCATTTCAGCTCCGGGGACACCCAGCTTCCGTAGTAGCTGCCAGTATCTGCTCTGCTCGGCTACCAGGGCTTTGAAGCTTTAAGCTCTCGCATCACGCGGGCCAACAGGAAGTCGAACCTGATGACGTCACGGCTTGCTATTGGTCGCGGGAGCTTTGAAACGTCACCATAACATGAACGGAGGTAAGTATCTGCAGGAGCCGGGGGTCCCCGGAGCTTAAATGAAGGGGGTTCAGCTCCGGAGACCCTGTGCTTTAATCCAGGGTAAAACAACACATTTTTAACAAAAATCTAAAAAGCATGGATGGCCGCTTTAACATTCATCGGAGGTAGAAAGACTGATTGAATCCATGCTGTGGGGAAATAGTATATAAAAAGTTGTGCGCAATGTAACATTATTCCAATCGTGACACACTTAAGAGAATAAATGAGAATGGCAAACTAATAACAGAAGCAAATTCTTGACTTCACTAAGTAGTCAAAAACCTCTCAGTCTAATAATCGAACAACCAAAACAATAACAGAGTGGTGATTTGGCCTGGTGGGAAGACGATGCGCATGGAATGAGTCATGGATGTGCATGCTCTATGGTATCTAACGCTATGATGGAAGCTTGTAGCAAGTCTCTAATAATCTATTCATACTCAAATTAAGACAGCGTGTGTCAACCTCATGTTCTTGGTGGTGCCAGCAAAAAAAAGATCTGTTTATTCTAATAGATGATTGAGATAGATTTAACTACAGTATCTTGTTCTGGTGGTTCATTTACTGTATACTCTACCCGTATTATCTTGCTGTGTTTGCTTTGCTTCTGAATAAAATGTGGATATTTCTTACGACACTGACAATCACTTTTAAGTAATATCTTTCCCCATCTCATAATGACATAATTACTGTATCTATTTACCTTATTCTTTCCTAATTATTACTTATAGTTATGTATGGTTGTCTCTATTTCAGATTTCATTCTAAAATAATCACATCCATCATTTTATTTATTGTCTCATGGTTGCTCTGTAGGTTTGCAAGTTTCCTCGTTATCAGATAGGTATTTTCTATGGTTGAAAGGTTATAAAGAAACCAGTGTTTCCTGAATTTGTATGAATCAGCGCTGTCTAATTCACTCCATTAAAGCTGCAGTTCAAGCAATATCCTACAGTACATGTGATTTTTTTAAAATAAATCAGTTCTGTACTATGAGAGAATAATTGTAGCATTTTTTTTAAACAATTCTGAATTAAAAATTTTGTGTATTATAATGTAACAAGCATTTTTGTTTCTATAGCAACCCACTTCACACAGAAATGGTGGCCGGTGTGGTTGAAACATGGGACTCAGACAGGGACTTTTCTTGCTTAGGCAGGATTAGTATTGTATTACTGCCTTTAAGCTGCAGACCAAGCAATATCCTACACGTGTGTTATTTTTTTAATAAATCAGTTCTGTATTATGAGAAAATACTTGTTGCATTTTTTTAAAAACAACTCTGAATGACATTTTCAATGTATTATAATGTAACAAGCATTTTTGTTTCTATAGCAACCATTTACAAAGTCCCACCCCCCTTCCTCTTCTGAAACAGGCTCTGGCACACCTCTTTTTGAGCCCTGCCCCCTCTCTAGCAGTACACCAATTGTATCTAGTGGCTGCCTGGTCACATGATCTTCCCCACAGAACTTTGCCTCTTGGGTCCTCTTCTGCTGCACTAACAACCATTTAATGAACCCCCACGCCGAATCTTTGCCAATCGATCACAGGAGAACGGATCGATTGGCAACTTAGAAAATCATTTGTCAGTGTGTCGATTGTACTGATGCACATATTGAATGGGAAATGTGTTTTTTAAACGGTAGCTGGAACTGCTGCTTTAAATAACGTGGCTAAAATAAACTATGACAAAAAATAGTGTCTCAATGATCCATCTTCATAAAATTCAAATAATGTGCTTCAAATTAGTTTGAAATTGTTTAGTATAGTAATTGCATTGTTTGCTGTTGCATTTTGTACAGATTCACTCTGTACTTGATTGCCAGGGGTATTTAGATATTTATTTCCTATTACAATAGTTTGTGTACATACTGTACAATAAATAAGGCAGTTATTCACACAATAAGCGAAACAAATCCAAACACATCAATTGGAGAAGATTTTCAAAGCAGCTCACAGGAAATCTGCAGACGAGCCATTTTTAATAAGTCCCACAGAAATCATTTCTTACATATTTTTTTTTTTTCAAAGTAGGTTTTGAGCGGAGCAAAGGGACTGGTAGTTTCAAATATGTACAGTATTTGTTTCATTATAGGGTTCTTGCTACTTCAAATGAACTATTTATAAAAGATATGCCAAAGTGAATCACTTTTGATATATGACTTTTGAAGTTTCATCAGGCAAATCATTTTTTTTTATAACAAAGTTTATGACAAAGACCTAATGTCTACAAGGGGACTGCAGGCATGGCAATTATCATTCCCTTTTTATATACAATAATTACCTCATAAAAAATGTCTGACTGTGAATTTTATGGTTCTTGGATGAAGATTTTGGCTGGAGATTTTCAGAAAGAGTACAGTTTGCAATCACCCAAGATCCAAAGTTCCTGGAAAAAGGTCTAACTTCTAGAAATTCATCACACCACTTTTTCTCAGAACATGTGGCACATTAGTTTTTAACATTGTACAAGTGATTTTACAGTGCCAGATACACAGACATCTATACATATGTACTCCTTGGAAAATATACGTCACACGGTAAAGAATAACCCTGACTCATTGTAATGTACTTAATCAAGAGGCACATTTGATGTAAAAAGACTCTGGGTGCATCAAGGTCAAACTTAGTATTGTGTGTACCGAAAAGTTCCATCCTTTCTTCATTATTGATACAAAAAAGAAGCTATAAGCATTTACAAGTAAAGCTAAAACAGAACCTAATGGTACAAAATATATCTATTTTAAATCCATTTTTAGAAGCTACTGTATACATTACAACAAGGCCCTGCTTGTCGGTGTCCTGCTTTTCGGCGAACCGCCGATACGGCGACAGAGGCCCACAGAGGTTACGCATGCGCAGAATGGGCCGGGCCAGGGTCGCGCATGCGCAGAATGGGGGGGGGTGGTTGCCGAGGTTGCGCATGTGTAGAATGGCGCATTGCCGGTCTGCGCATGCGCACATACCGAAAACCGCCGCATGCCCGGGGCCCTCCTGTACATTAAAATGTAGATATTTTGTTTCTCCTTTTTTAAATTTAAAATGGGGAGTAGTCATTCTTGACATTTTGGTGATGTAATACTTAACACAGGAAGTTTACAGAAATCAATATAATTGAATTTATTATCTAGGAGTATTAATACTTCTCACACTGGTAAAGGGTCACTGATTCCGAAAGAGTTTCAAAGAAAAACACCATATGAAAATCCCACAACTTTCCCTCCTCAGGTTAATTCCAGAACCTAGACCCCCAAGTGACTTGTAGATTTTACACCAATGCCACCCCCTCTCCCACCCCCTCTCCCACTCCCCATTATGATGTATTCCTTTTTTGCTTCTTGTAATTGCTCCTACCCTCCCCACTCCCCCTCACCACCTTTTAAATATGTGACATATACAATTTCAAAAATAAAATCCTGCAGCCTTCAAAAACATCATCCAAATTGTCTCAGTCACAGGCAAAGTAATTAATGACATCACGGGAAGCAGAGGTTGGCCACCAAGGAGACACATAAGGCTGCGCTTATAGTGCCGGCGACAGCGACGCGACATCGCGTCAAAAACAAATGCATTGTCGCTGCCATCAGCACTTAGAGTGCACGCGATGGTGCGACCAAGCGACAGCGCTACCAAAAATCTGGTAGTCACTTTTATTTGATTTTTTCAGCGATGGCCTCTCCTTGTGGCCAATCAGAAAGCTTTTCTGTCCCTCTGCCTGCCCCTTTTATAACGTCACTGGCCTTGTAGCCAGCGACGTCGCCCAAACTTGAATTGCAACTATCGCAATGGCGACGGGTGACGACATCGGTCGCGTTGCCGTCGCCGGCACTATAAGCGCAGCCTAACACTTGGCAGAATACTGTACTTGGCAGCACACCCCAGAAAAGGATTGCTTGGTATTGTTGATGTGATATGTTAAGCATACATTATTATAACCATTAGGAAAACAGTCATATTACAGTTTATCTTAAACAGCCACCACCACTTCCTACTAGAAAACCTTATGAATGTAACTCATGTAATCTTGCCCCTAGGGCATGTCCTGGTCTGTTTGTTTGTTCAAACTTTTTAGTGTCAAAAAATCCTTATTTTTAAAAGTCCTCTGCGGTTACTATGGTAACCTTTAAACGGCGCTCATCCATTTTAACCTCCCGGACACTTATTATTGCAATCCCTTCTAGCTCCTGAATAGAGCAGCAGATTTTTAAGATAAACACAGCTTTAGAAAGGGCAAGACATGAAAACATAAAATGCCAAAAGATGTCAATCAGCAAAGACTGCTGCTTTATGTGGGGTATATTATTTCTTCAGAAAACATTACCGTAGAGTTCAACCGGCCCACTGTGACAACGGAAATCCCTGCAGACCGCACTCCTTCACCTATGTTGTGTAATATTGTTGCGGAGTATTGTTGTGTAGTATTGTTTTGTAATTGCATGTTTGTATAACGCAAACAAGCATTTGATTCACGCGAACATATAAGAGAGCAAAACATTAGTGCTGGAAGAAAAGACAATTTACTAGATTTACTTGTTAATTTAAGTTACGCCACAGAAAAAAAAGGAATCTTAGCAAAGATCCTGGGTGATATGCTTAAGAGAGCTTCCTTTCTGTAAGGGCATTACTGTTCAACGTTTTTTTTTTAAATGTTTTTTTAATAGTAAAACTTGAATACGCTGTAGTATATTTGTCCCTGTGCTTGTCTTCTCTTTTCTCACTAATGCACCTACTGTACTGTAGTTATTGAGCCATCTGAGAACAGCTGCGGAACTTTCTATCTACAGATGTATTTCTACTGAGCAGGCAGGCTCGAGGAAAAGATTATCCTTCACATTGACACTTATTTTTTATATATATTTGACACAAACACTATTGAACTTGATTTTGACACTTTGTTTATTTTTTTTGTACACCAAAGACTTTTCACTATGATTAGGACACTTTTTGGGGTCAATTATAGACCTCCTAGGTATGAGAGGGTAGTTGGTGTGGATAGAGCACAGCTTCCAGACTCCCTGCAATGTGAAGCAGGGAAAACAAAACCAGGCCACTCCGCAGTAGTTTCAAATTTGTATTAGCCAACTAACACATACAGGGAAAAAGGGGACAAATAGAACGCACCTACGCGTATCTTGATAAAGTACCTCTGTACGAAACGCGTAGGTGCGTTCTATTTGTCCCCTTTTTCCCTGTATGTGTTAGTTGGCTAATACAAATTTGAAACTACTGCGGAGTGGCCTGGTTTTGTTTTCCCTGCTTCACATTGCAGGGAGTCTGGAAGCTGTGCTCTATCCACACCAACTACCCTCTTGAATTTTCCTATGGATGGACTGCACGCTACTGATCCTGAGAGTGCCCCCTGAAGGAGCAGGTAAAGTGCCAATGTGCCTTATTCAAATCCTACTGTCATGGACATAGTTCCTCTTCATTATGCTGTCAGGGTGATTATTGTGTACATCCCGGTGGTTGTCTCAACTGACTCCACTTGTCACTTCCCCTACAGTCATCACGCAGATTTATTGCATTATTGAGGGGCACTCCATCATCGCCGGACTTCCTAATTAAGGATCTTATTAACAATATGTTTAAGGATGCTACCTGCTCAATTTTGAGCACCACATATACCACATTCCTCCTAGGTATGAGATCTGTTTTTTTTTTTCCCTTCATTTAGAAGTATTCTATATTTTTGCTCTTTATTTATTGCACTCGTTGTATTGTTTCAGGAATATTTTTCTATTTGTTCCACAGAGCTTAACTGTGATGATCCCAGCTCCAGGCAGCTTTAGCTGGCAGTAAAATATACTTGACATTTTTTGTATTTTCTATCAAAAACCTAAAAATATGGTTGGCTGATGGAATAAACTTGACCCCGTGGTCATTAAAGCTGCAGACCAAGCAAAATCCTACGTGTGGTTTTTTTAAATAAATAAATCAGTTCTGTACTATGAGAAAATACATGTAGCATTATTTTTTTTTTAATGTATTATAATGTAACAAACATTTTTTGTTTTTATAGCTACCATTTGCAAAGTCACATCCCCTTCCCCTCTGGCACACCCCCTTATGAGCCCTGCCCACTCTCTAGCAGTGCACCTATTGTATCTAGTCACGGCCTGCCCCACAGAACGTCGATCGATCACAGGAGAATGGATCGATTGGCAACTTAGCGAATTACTTATCATTGTGTGGATTGTATTGATGCACATATTAAAGAGGATTTTATTTTTTTATTTTTTAAACGGCAGCTTGGACTTTTGCTTTAAAATAAATTCCCCCAAAATGTTTCCAATGGGCTGCTGTTTTAAAACATCGTCATTCCTTATTTTGTCTGCGAGTGCATGGGGGAAAGCTCTTCTCCGTCTGTGAAAAACCTTAGACCTATTTAGAGTAAATATGGGCAAGGCCAACAAAAGCTAATTCCTGAATATTGCATCATGTAAAAAGACTTCAGATAATCTGTTTATTTGAGTAAATATTATTTCTAGTTCAAATACAAGGGCAAGAAACTAAGCAAAACATAACTGGATTGGCCTGGCAGATGATTTAAGAAAATAACTTAAAAGTTTACCAAATAGATCAGTTCATGATATTTTCCAGGCTCCTCTTTTTTATCAATCTGTCACTTATACTGTAATACATGATGTTTTGTTCTGTTTTGTCTGTTATGATAAAATAAATTGTTCCTGTTAGGTTGACTGTTAAAATGTCACTTCCCTTCTGGATATCAGAATTAATCATTGCCCATCTCGACCAGAAATACAGAAAGCCAAGTAACTGGGCAGAACAATTTATAGACCTAATATTTATCCTCTCTCTACTGTGGAAAAGACAAATGCAAAAAAAAGAAACTCTACAGTATGTACAACTGGCTTGGTGTAAAATAAGATGCAGGTGGGTAGCAAATACAGAAAATGACAATACAGAGAAGATATACTGTATCTTTCATCAACATTCTCTTTGCATCCTTTCATCTGCTTTTCGCTGGAAGCCAAATAGAACACTTTATTGGCAGTAAAGAGGCTTTATGTACAATAAAGATGTAATAATTCTGATGGCCCAGGATGTTAGGCATGCCCCAATGACGCCACCTGGAAGGTATCCAGGGAACATCCTAAACATTGCTAACCAATGCTCGTTATTCACACCGACCTTTTCAGAAATGACTATCTTCATGAGCTCCCAATCAAAAAAATGTTAAACTTTAAAGACAAAGGGAATTGGGGGAGGGGGGGTGGGGGGAGGGGGAGGGGGGTATTAAAGTTGAATGTGCTACCTCTGTTTACATGCCTTTTACAAAAAATCTATTGAATTGGTAAATCAAATTGATATTTTTGATTCCACCAAGGGGAAACAAAATGGTGGTTGAAATCTCCCACATCATGCAGGCCAATAGGGTTGGCTGGTATTACGCAGGAAATCTAAAAAACATGTTGTATTGTTGATACAGGTATCTCAGGAACCAAGGGGTCCCCAGAGCAGACAATAGCGTGGTTCAGCTCCAGGGACCCTCTGGTTCCCATAAAGCAAAAAAAGGTGAAACTCTGACTTGCAAACGTCAGCACAGGTCATAATGACTGAGCCACTGATTGAGCGACCTGTGCTGAAGCGGGAATATCCTGAAAACCTGACCCGTTGGTGGCCCTTGAGGACTGGAGTTGGCCACCCTTGCCTTAAGCCTTCTGAAGCTTGTCACCATCCTTCCACAAATCCAATTCCACGTGTTATGGAAAGCTCATAATGTTCTATGCAATGCTCAGGTACAACAAATATTTAGGTTCTGCGAGTCTTCCTCTGTGTAAACTAAAGAGGAATTCAGCTCAGAGGTCAAAGGTAAAATTATATTACATTACAACTTAGGACTTGTCTGATCTTGGGGTTATCTTGGTGTGATGGCCAAATTACACTTTGGCCAAATTAAGCAACTAAAACCACAATTTAAATGAGATGTTAGAAAATGGTTAAGGTGGGCATTCTTTTTTGTAGCAGGATATAAGAAATAAGAAATGCTGGGGTTAAGTGAATTTGGATGTGCGTTAATATTTTACATTTTATTCTCTTGAAATTGCTCTGAAACCAATTGTCTCTCTTCGTTCTCTGTGGTTGTACTTGCTTATCAATTCTGAGGGCTTTCTCTGTTTGGTCTGTCATGAAAACGATCAAATTAACCCATAGTCACGGAGATCTTGGAATGTTTGTGACACATTTCTGCATGTGCCTTCAGTACAAATGTGTAGTGCAATGTGCAGCTCCTGTAATACTTGAAGACCACTTCACAAAATGTGGTGGTAAGCTACTCATTCAAAGCCTCTTTCTCTGGGTCTCTTTCTAAAATTGAAATGTCCCATCCAAACCAGCTGGTCAGCCCAGAAAACCTAGAGCCTAATACGCTACAGCAGGGGTGCTTAACTCCAGTCCTCAAGCCCCACCAACTGGTCAGATTTTCAGAATATCCATGCTTCAGCACAGGTGGCTCAATCAGTCCCAGCTTCAGCACAGGTGGCTCAATCAGAAGCTCAGTCGAAGACTGCATTCTGCACATACATATTTCCCACACTGGCTTTTTTTTCTGAGCCCTTTCTCATGCCTTCTTTATCAACACCACCTTCTGCATTCCTTTGGCCTAGTGTGCACCGGGAGAAAGCCTTCTGTTCATGGTGTTTGCATTTTGGATAGAAGACAAATGAGACAGTTGTGAGACAGGTACTGAAGGCTTGTTAGTAGGTTATAATAATCCAGTCAGTAGAGGATAAGAGCATGTATTAGGGCAGGGGTGGTCAACTAAAGTCCTCAAGCACCCCCCAACTAGTCAGGTTTTAAAGATATCCCTACTTCAGCATAGGTGGCTCAATCAATGGCTCAGTCTTTTACTGAGCCTCTGAGCCACCTGTGCTGAAACTGGGATATCCTTACATCCTGACCTGTTTGGGGGGGGGGGGAGATTGAGGACTGGAGTTGATCACCCCTGGGCTACAGGTCCTGTTGTTTTAACATAACACGCACAGTGTTTTTCTTCCGACACAACTTTTAGAGGAAATGAGCTTCACTTGGGTTATACCGCTCTCTTCTAAAGCCCTTCTTTATTGTACAGCTTGCTAAAAATACACAGTGTCCAGAGATATTCTTGGAGACTGACCCTGATTTAAAAGCAAAAAAAGTTAAATAATTTTGAAACATTCTTCAACCTGGAAGGACATACAAACTTCTCAATGAGTTTCGAAAATGCCTTCTTTTTTTAGAATTGCCTGAATTTACATGGATAGCTACTGTAGTGCCGACAAGTATTCTAAAACAAATCTGGGGCAATACAACAAGACCCAGGTACATGCTGGGTACATGCTGGGTAACATGCTGGGTACATGCTGCAACATTTCAGTGACATTATCTGCAGAACAGACTAATGGCCCATTGGATTAAACAGGGGGGTCTCCTGGCCAGTCATCTTCACAAAACAACCCCTGCTGTGTTAATTTGATGGCCATTTTTCTGCAGAAATGTCACTGAAATGTTGCAGCATGTACCCAGCATGTACCTGGATTTTGTTGGTGATAGTCCCAGTTTTCCAAGGCAAGTTTTAGAATACTTGTCGGCACCTGTACATCTAGAGCAAGTGCTTTGGACATAACATTGTGTTATACCGCTCTCTTCTAAAGCCCTTCTTTATTGTACAGCTTGCTAAAAATACACAGTGTCCAGAGATATTCTTGGAGACTGACCCTGATTTAAAAGCAAAAAAAGTTAAATAATTTCTGAAAAACATTCTTCAACCTGGAAGGACATACAAACTTACTCAATGAGTTTCCGAAAATGCCTTTCTTTTTTTAGAATTGCCTGAATTTACCATGGATAGCTACTGTAGTGCCGACAAGTATTCTAAAACAAATCTGGGGCAATCACCAACAAGACCCAGGTACATGCTGGGTACATGGGATGCTGGGTACATGCTGGGTACATGCTGGGTACATGCTGCAACATTTCAGTGACATTTCTGCAGACAGACTAATGGCCCATCGGATTAACAGCGGGGGTCCCTGGCAGTCCCATTCAAACTGACCCCTGCTGTGTTAATTTGATGGGCCATTAGTCTCTGCAGAAATGTCACTGAAATGTTGCAGCATGTACCCAGCATGTAGCTGGATTTTGTTGGTGATAGCCCCAGATTTTCCAAGGCAAGTTTTAGAATACTTATCGGCACCTGTACATCTAGAGCAAGTGCTTTGGACATAACATTGGGGGGGACAAACAATGACCTAGAGATGGCCTTAGCAGAGTGATTCATTGAAAGGTGGAAAGTACTGTAGCATTGTGATTCAAAACAGGGCTGAAAAGGCGAGCCTTGTATTGCAGTTCATTTTGAGTTACAAATGTGCAAGAAACCAAATGTATTGACTGACCACCCAGCTTTTTTTTGTTCCTGTTGTCCTCCGAATCATTCCAATCCACATGTTTAACGACTAAAAACACTTGTTTGGCAGAAAGTGTAAATATATCAGCAGATGTTTTTAGTGTCAGTGTAAAGAGAATCCTTCGCGTTGATGTGGTTTTTCTTGGCATACAAAGTTGTCTGGAGGAGAGACTGACACCCCATGAATATTTGATGCCGATTCTTCCTTGTCATACAGTATTTATTCTGTGTCCGCTCACGCTGCTGTAGAGATGAACATCCCACTATAATCCCTCTGTGTTCTGTACACGTGTCGCTACCACCACCCTGTTAAATTATAAAACAGATACAATACACATCATATCTATTTCATACCCGTAAACAGTTGTAAAGATATCAAAATGATAACAACACGTTTCATCATTGAATTTCTCATTGAGTTCTTGCGTATTTTTCTCCCCTGACATTGGATTACTACTGTATATTGATACACTGTTACTACTGGTACCAGCACAATATTTCACATTGATTGAGCACATTTAAAAAAAATAAAAAAATAAATGTTTTATTCGTGAAGAAAGAAAACATTCATTAGGATTCTAGCTACATAATTCAGTGGAATGAATGTGTGAAAATTGAAAATGACCATTTATTTTTGGGTTGGTACTTATTTTTTTTGATCTTTTCATTACTGCCACACATTGTAGGTCCAAGAAAAAATTGGCATTACCACTGTTTAATGCCCATTTTGGGTATCTGCTTATTTACTAATGCTGTATCATCAGCGGTAAAGCAGTGAGAGAGACATTTTAGCGTTTGTCAGTGTTATTTTTAACACAGCATATGCAAAGTATCATGCGATTGAGGAATTACCTACAGATAACTACGATTGCCGAGCGCCGACAAAAAACATTAGCATTGGCTGGAGTTATATGGCCTATATATATATATAGATATATATAGATATATACAGTGGTTGACAAATCACCAAAAAATCTACTCGCCACACAAAAAAATCTACTCGCCACCTAGTACCAAACGTGTGCTGCTTGGGCCAATATTTACTCGCCCGGGGGTTAAATCCACTCGCCTGGGGCGAGCAAATGTATAGGTTTGTCCAACACTGGATATATAGTTATATGGCCTATATATATAGTTATATACAGTTATATTGTCTATATAATAAATATATATATAGTTATATACAGTTATATAGTCTATATAATAAATATATATATATATATAAATATACCAGAGAAAAGAATCCCCTATCATGAGAGCACTCCAAGGAGTAGCTAAACCTTAATAGGTGACCTTAATAGGTATACCTAGTTGATAGATAGCCAGGGTAGTAGCTCAACAGAATCGGTAAAGTATTGTGATAAGGACTTAAAAACGTAACTTTATTATGAGAAATACTCAATAAAATGGATCGCAAACCTAAATAACAGAACAATGGTGCCTAATAAACTTAGCGAATTAAAATGGGTGTGTAGCTTCAAAGGTACTCCTATAAAGTGTGTGTCATATGGGTTGGAAAGTGCTAGGTAGGCTTATCTTAAATTCATCTATAAATCAGATAAAGCATAAGTGCTTGTATGCAGTGAGACATAGGTCCACTGTATGTCTGTCTGAATGGTGAGATAACCTATTCAAAGTATGTTTCCATGGACAGAATTAGCATTCTCAATGATTGTCTTGGTAGCTAATATATTTGCTTTACCAAGATATAAAGCCAGAACAGTCTCTGAACTCACAGCACCCCAAAGTATTTAAGGGGTTATGAAACTTCTACATGAATTGGACTGAGGAGCAGTCTGTTTATGTCAGTACGTCAATGCCAACGATCGTTTTGCAGATTGCTTTATCAAGGAAGCTACACACCCATTTTAATTTGCTAAGTTTATTAGGCACCATTTTTCTGTTATTTAGGTTTGCGGTCCATTTTATTGAGTATTTCTCATAATAAAGTTACGTTTTTAAGTCCTTAGAGTAGGAGGATCCAATGCGCACTCACATCCAGATAATATGAAATAAAAGAGAGAGAACACAATAGTGTAATTCTGTGTGTGATCGGTATACACTGGCGACACACTTTATTCGAGCTCGGCTAGTCCCACGAATTCGGGTATACCCGGGTGTATTGAGGTTTGTGACTGTTTTCTGCCCGAGTGCATTGGGTTATTTTCCAGGCAGGGATTGAAGCATTTTATTCCCGCTGGCTGCAATACTGCACAGTATATATATATATATATATACTGCATTACAATTCATGAATTTATGCCATCTGGTAGACACGCGAAGCATTGCAGCCTATTAAATCCTAATCATTATCATTTAACAGATCAGCCGCCCGTCAGCCAGGCATGAACCCAGGCTGGGAAGGCAAATGCAACGGGGCTTGTCAGAGGTGAGGAGCGGCGCATTCCAGGTATCTGCCAGGTACATACTGGGTATTTGCTCGAATAAAGTGTGTTGGTGCAGTAGGTAAAGGTGGTAATGCACTCACATTTAGTCAGATAAAGCAGGCATCTCGGTTAATCAGTTTAACCAGACTGTTGTTGAAGAACATCTGATGTCAGGACACAGTGATTTCCAACCTTTTTTTGGTTAAGGAACCCTAGTATTATATTGTGAAACTCTGCGAAACCCCAACCCTCTCTAATAGCGTGTCTGAGATCAGATGCATTGTAAGGAACCCCCACCCTCTCTAATATAGCACGTCTGAGATCAGATGCATTGTAAGTAACCCCAACCCTCTCTAATAGCACGTCTGAAGTCAGATGCATTGTAAGGATCCCCAACCCTCTCTAATAGCGTGTTTGAGATCAGATGCATTTTAAGGAATCCCAACCCTCTCTAATAGCGTGTCTGAGATCTGATGCATTGTAAGGAACCCCAACCCTCTCTAATAGCGCATCTGAGGTCAGATGCATTGTAAGGATCCCCAAACCTCTCTAATAACGTGTCTGAGATCTGATGCATTGTAAGGTACCACAACCCTCTCTAATAGCGCGTCTGAGATCAGATGTATTGTAAGGAATCCAACCCTCTCTAATAGCGTGTCTGAGATCAAATGCATTGTAAGGAACCCCAACCCTCTCTAATAGCGTGTCTGAGATCAGGTGCATTGTAAGGAACTCCAACCCTCTCTAATAGCGTGTCTGAGATCAGATGCATTGTAAGGAACCCCAACATTCTCTAATAGCTCGTCTGAGATCAGATGGATTACAAGGAACCCCAACCCTCTCTAATAGTGTGTCTGAGATCAGATGCATTGCAAATTCTTCTGTATTTTATACAATTGTCATATGACCTGAAAATTACAGGGAACCCTTTAGGGACGCCCTGGAAATTCAAGGGTTCTTTGGAACCCTGGTTGAAAAAACACTGGGCTATACAGTACTTGCAGATATGCATGTTATGCTTTTTGCTTTCTATTTGTTGGGTGTTTACTGTATGTTGTATGATTACCGCTTTGGTTCTTGAAGGCCATGCCTTTGCAGTGCATTAGTATCCTCAGGCATCAAAGGGTTTAAATACATTTCTGTCGTAGGGTTTTGTAAGAAATCCTGATAGATAATCCAATGGCATTAAAGTGTGATATCTCAAAACCCCTCTCCAATTGTATCACTAGCATCCATTACCCCATATTTCAATGAGTTATCCCTTCTTTGTTTCACTGTGGCTATTTAACGCTGAGTTACTGCCATTTTTGATTATGGAAATTAGATTAGTATCGCTACCCATTTATGAATAAATCATTCTCAGCGAGTACGGTGGTGTGTCTCAAAAATATCACCACAATTCCATTTTGTAATAACGATGTTTTAAAGGAGCAGTACAGGCCGTTTTTAAAAAAAAATACATATTTGAAACAGAGAATCTCCGATGCTGAACCCCATTAATTTCAGCTCCAGGGACCCCCTTACATCCAGAGATACTTACCTCCTAATTGGGTGCCGGTATCTCTCTGCCGTTTTGTGCAGTGTAAAGCCCTCGGTCACATGGGCCAATAGGAAGCCACATCGAATGATGTCACGGCTTCCTATTGGCCCGCAAGGACTGGGAGCTTTGAAAAGCAGCCATATAGTGAACCCTGGAGTGGCTACCAGCACCCACTATGGCAGTAAGTACCGCAGGAAGTACAGGGCTCCAGAGATCAAATTAATGGGGTTCAGCTCCGGAGACCCCCAACTTCCATCCTGTATTTATTTTTAAAAGGAAAGGTTTAAAAAATTATAATTAAAAAAATGGCTTGGATTGCCTCTTTAATGCAGCTTTTTCAACCTTACGTTACAGGGTCTTGTCTGAAAGATTCCTCCATTCCCCAGCTTCATCCAACCGTCCCACCCACATCCAAAACAAGACAGACACTTATTTGGATGAAAACAGCCAACATATTTAGCTTTATTAAAGTTATGCCAACATTAACCTTGGCAACTAGGACCATAACCATTAACATATCAACACAAGTCTACTATAAAATGACAGCCACTTACCCTTAAGCTAAGTGGGCACGTGAACCATGCCACTGGTCATGCCCAGGTCTAATGCCCTGCACAGCCTAAAACCCACACAATAAAAGGAAGCCCAAATGTAACAGTACATTTGGCAACAGTGAAACTGTGATTCATTATATAAATGGTATCTATATTACATATGTATACGTAGACACTTCATATATGTACACTGGATTTTTTAGATGTGGTGAAATACATTGGCATAATATTCACTTTACAGATCTCAGAATATCCACCGCTCTACTTGATATTCCATCTTTTTTTCCTAATACATCATTTTGCTGATCCACAGGCAGGAACCTCGTCTTCCCATATTTAACCATCTCTGCTGATTCGTTGCTAAAATGACAACATTTAGCTGCACAGAAGCAAAGCAAAACCAACATTATATATACATCCCCTCTATTCAATCTTACACTGACCTTTACATGAAAAAGTTGAGAATATTAGAAATAATTATTCATTTCAGATCTTGACCTGCAGAAGCTGTGCTACTGTTTTAAGTGACGTTATTTTCATCGTAATTTTTGTAAAGAACTATATATGACAGGTGCATTGTTGAGCAGATCCTTACTGGAGGGAAGCCAAAAAACAGTTGAAAAGTTCAACATGGAATGCACTGGCATTAATCCTTTTCTTAAATGAAAAGCTCCTTTGCCCGTCTCTCACACCTCTTTTGTCATAACCCTTCCTTTTTTTAATATAATGATTTTCTCTATGTCGGTATTCACATGCTGCTTTAACAGCAGGAGCTGATATTGTTAATGAAGTTTTGCCTATTTTTAGTCTGTACGCTTTCCGGTGAAAATAAAGGATGTGTCTCCTTCAGTGTCAAAGAGATATGTTCTGTAATGACAAAGGTTCAGATAAACCAACTACATCCCAAAACAAACTAAATAATGAACTCAAGATCTGTAGAATAAATCCCGGACAAAATAACTTTATATTGACAGTTATTCACTCATTACCAGAGTTTACATTTAGCCCCAAAATGAACTTGTATCAATAGTGGTATTTAGCACAAGATGAAAACTTACATTGAATTATAAACTATTTGGCTTGTATCACATACTATTTATAGTAAAATATATCCCACTTGTTTAAATATGCACTAATGTTTTACTTTTGCTTATCTGCTGCCTTCCGAAGCACATTTTAATATCTATTCCATTTTTTTCCCTTTCCTTTCAGCTCTATTTAATGGAAAATTCTCGCACAACTAACTCTTGAAAAGCTATTACAGCTTTTCTCTGGTCATCATTTTAGGTATTCAGTGAAAAAAATATCCACATTAACAAGACATCACTACAGTTAAGTGCAGTGCTCATGATGGAGCAAAAATGAATATTTAAGTGCATTTACTGTACATATTGAGACTTTCAAAAATGTATCTGTTGGGTTTGGAACTTCATTGAATTTAACATTTCGGTATTGAGAGTGAGGGACGTTTGAATCCCTATGAAATGAAACATGTTGCAGCTGTAAATCCCTCCAGTCCTCAAGGGCCACCAACAGGTCAGTAGTAACATCACCGGTCGCTGCCGGTCCCCAGGGTGATTTCCGTATAACTGAGTAACTGGATAAATGAGGAAGCGAATGGAGTTTTGTGAAACGCATAGGGCTAAGTGTTTCAACTTTGATCGGAGCATTCCAAGTCCATTGGAGGCCAGAAGGAAATCACCCCGAATATCGGCAGCAAACAGTGACATCCCTATGTCGAGGAGGCGGATCGAGGACACTATGAGGAAGTGAGCATGCATGGGCTTCTAGTAGCACTGAGAACACCTCTACACAGTATCCTAGGGATCCCAACCTTCGCTAGCACGAGAGGGGATATCGTTGTCCTGATCAAAGCGCAAAAAACCAGGGAATTTGTGAGTGCCATTCCGATGGTGTGTGGTTTGTGTTGTTGTTTTTAATTACATTTGTAGCAGTATTACACTATGTTATTCTCTTTGTTTTTCTGCATTTTGGATGTAAAGTCCCTGTAATCCACTGGGTTCAAGCAATTGTTACCAACTACCACAAGAAGTGACATCCTACTTTATTCACAGAGCAGTAATGTAAGTGTTCCGGACAAAATGCATCTGACAAGTGAATGAGCACTGGGAAGTCTTAAGGGGTTAATCACTCCAAACTATATCCAATAGTACTCTGTTTTGAGTGACTACCATTATCACATTATTATTATATTGTAATTGTATTTTGCACGGTTGTTGTATTTTCAAATAGATATAAGAATCACAACGTTTTGGTTGGTATGGCAAGTCACTTTAAAGTCATTAATCACAATGATATGGTGGTATTTTACACCTTCTTTTTTCTGTTTTACATCACGATGTGCACTTTCATCTGAGACCAGCGTCAAGGAGGACTATTGTTTGCAATATCTGTTGGAAGGATTTGGACAATCCGGGAGTGCTCCAGGCTTCAGGACATTTTATTTAAAGGTTTATTATCACATTGTTGTAATTATTATACCGTGTGTAAAGTTACCCGATTTTTATGGAGTTTAAATAGCTGTGGCTTAGAGAAGGAATTTGTGTATTATCCTGTATCATAGGCTGGTGTCTGATGTTAGCTGCCGACGCTCGCCATTCGCGTGTGTGAATGCCTTTTCAAGGCAAGTTGTTACCTTGCCTTGAAAAAGCAATCGCACATGCGAAATGCGCATCGGCAGCTAACATCAGGCACCAGCCTATAATGTTTTAGGGGTTATCAGACCGCATTAGGGCGTCCATGTAATGCCACAGCCCCCTTTTCTTATTAAATTCTCACTAGAGCACATATGTTTGCTCCGAGACATACTTCCACTGCAGCCAGGGGATTCTGGGAAATTACAAGCAAATGAGCACACAGTGTCACCTTTGCTTCTTGCTTCTTTTCCATTTTAACATAAACCCCTATAAGATTATGCCTGCCGTGTTACACAGCTTTTCAGCGCAGCCTGGGTTATCGTAAAGCCTAACGCATCTGATATGTACAAAGCAAATGTATTACTGATGACAACTGTTCACTGATTATTGAGTGTGACGTAGTAATATATAACTCCCTCAAAATACATTATAGTAAAATACTGAAAATCATTACATTGCCTCCCAAAAGTATAACTCCAATCCTATTTAAATAACAACTGCCAACCATATGCGAATTCAACCAGAATGCATACTCAATAAATTTACAAAGTCTATTGTCTGTTGTTTTCTGCCCTTACAATGAACAGCCTCTTGGAAGATATATCTAGTACAAAAAGTACAAGTACATGTCTGTGTTTTCCCTGACAAAATATGCAAATTTCTTACAAAATGCTTGCTCTAAAGAAAAGATCTATGTTACTATCATTGTGTGATCCTTTATATAGTTTATTAAAAAGCAGCAATACTGCTCCCCCCCCTTTTTTTTATTTTCTTATTTTTATATGTAAAGCATGTGACAATGTATAATTCTACCATTTTACCTACGCTGGCAATCGTTTGGTGCTCCTGTTATACATCTGTAAAAATCCTGATTGTGTGACTAACATAATGGCCGCCTTTCAGTTTCAATCAATCTTTCAGTCTGTGTAACTCAGCAAATCCAATCTATCCTTATAAGGTAACATTATCTATTGTTACCGTTTGCAGCTCAAACTGCTGGGAACATCGGCAACAAATTATCACAAACAGGAAAGTGTTGCAAAAATCTTGCACTGCTGGAGAGTGGGCTTAAACCTGCTGTAGAAATCAAAGAATGCTTTAAATTGCATTAAAATGGCATTAAGAGTTCAATTTAAAAAAAGTCACTATTATTTAATACTACAGAACTGATTAAAAAAAAGATTTCGCGTCTTGCTGCTTTAATATCTCTTGCAGCGCATGAAAGGCAAACAACCAGAATATATTAGAACCTTCATATCAGAATTAAATGGAAATATGATAATGTTCAGTGTCTGCAAATATTGTCCATGTTGAATAATGTACTATAGAGTTTTTATGACTTTTGTCATTAATAACTGAATGTGTGATGAAAATGATTATTTTAGGAATAATTACTGCCAAAGCCTGCAAAGGCAGTGGGAGATTACAGTGATGTGATAGAAATAAGTTAGTTTAACATAAAACTAAAGAACAATTTGCAGTGACATACAGTGAAATATATGCCTTCTGAAATTAATTTGTCCTCGTCATTCTATTATTTTATATTTACATTGTAGTTGGAGTTACCCTATTACAATTAAATATGTTTTTTTCACTATTTATTAAGCCACCCTGAGTGTTCCTCAATAGCGCAGTTTGGAATTGCGCAAACGTCTGCTGTTTTGTGACTATTATATATATTTTTTTTTAATACAATCCAGATACTGTATATTTGTCACATTAGTTAGAAAACAATTTCCATATTTTAGCAGAAAATTACATGCATGTGTAATAAACTTTAAATCAGTGGCGTATCTTCGCCTTAAGGGCCCCCCCGGGAAAGTCATGATGCCTCTGAGTCACCCAACGCGTAGTCATGTGATGACCCGTTGCCATGACGCCGCCGTGTCACATGACACTGCAACGTCATGGAGGAGGGCTGCTGTCTTACAGAGGTCCCACTCTCTCCCTAGCAATCAGTTTAATTGCTGTGGGGGAGATAGTGGGAGGCCTCTGTAACCGCTTGGGGGGGGGGGGGGTTCATCAAGAGAGATAGTGAGGAAGTATAATCCAGCGCTTAAAACTAAAGTGAATAAAAGTACAGCTCAAACCCAATAGAGGGGAAAGACACCTCCTGTGGCGCTGAGGAATGGTTCCCCTACATTACCAAATCTGGGTAGGAGATTCCAGATTCACTTCTTTGGGCAGCTCCAGGACTACCTTGGACTCTATATCACAGGTTTTTTGTAATTCATTGTAATTCATTGTAATTCATTGTTTGCATGAGCGCTATTGTTCACCTTTATTTTCACTCAAACCCATTAGAGCCACTGACTGAGCCACCTGTGCTGAAGCAGGGATATCCTGAAAACCTGACCTGTTGGGAGCTCTTGAGGACTGGAGTTGGCTACCCCTGCTCTACACTATTGAAAAGCACCTAAAATACTGTTAAACGAAATAGCAGAAGGTGCTTTTTGACCCGGGCAGCTGCTTACATGTCCTAGACATCTGGAATAGTGGTCTAATTTCATGGTGCAAATAGCTTGGAAAGCTATGTGGTTTCATTTACGGATCAAAAATTATATTGTTCAGGGAAGTATTTCCCAAGATCATAGCATTTACTGTATATGACAAGTTAGCATAGTGCAATATACATTCTTTGTTGTCTTTTCAAGAATTTCTCGATTTTACAGCTGAAGACAAACGTTTCCACTGCCAACTTGGAACTTTGTTTTTTTTTTTTACAGCTATACAATTACAGTATTTTTTATTTATTTTTTGCCTTTAAAAGATGTCTCCCCTTCCAGCTCCCCACTGTTTTATTACTATGTAACTTCAATAGTATATGGTTTGTGCCTGGATTATAAAATGATGCACTTGATTTAAAGCAGCATTTACTGTACACTTGTTTGGCAACTTTGAATTACTGACTATGTTTGGACACATGCCTAACTAAATAAAACTAATCCCCCAAATCCTATACTTCCCTAAAAAGGCTTCCAAATTATAGGCTGAGGAGTAAAACTGACCACCTTTCATTCCAATGTCCATATCTGCACTAATGGTGTAGAAGTCTCTATAAAAGCTTATTTTGGTGGCCTCCATGCCCCTTATCCGAGCTTAGTAAATACTCCCTATATTGTCTCCAATTCATTCTTTATTATTCCTTAGGTTTGCTGCAGTTTACAGGTACTCTGTTTAATGAATCCATAAGTTAGTTATTTCTATAGTTTACAGAGCTTTCAAAATGTCATAGCTCTCATTTTCACGTGTTGATCCAAAGATGGGTACACTATAATTCACCCATGAAGAATAGTTGTATTTGTTTATTAAAGGAGTAATTAATGTGCTTTTATTATTTTTTTACCATAGGGTTGAAGCAGGAGTTTCGGGAGCTGAACCCTATAAATTTCACCTCCGGGGACCCCCTACTTCCCGAGATACTTACCTCCAAAGGGGGTGCCGGTATCTCGGCAAAGTTTAAAGCTCCTGTGTCACACGGGCCAATAGGAAATTGAACCCGATGACGTCACGGATTTTTATTGGCCCGCAGGTCCAATAAAATTAATTAATTAAATTAATTCTGCCATTAATTGAACCCTGCTAGCCGAGTGGAGCGGCTACCAGCACCCCCTACGGAGGTAAGTATCTCCAGAAGCAGTGGGTTCCTGCAGCAGAAATGAATGGAGTTCAGCTCTGGAGACCCCCTTCTTCAATGCTATGATTAAGAAAAAATTGCTCGCTTACATTGCCTCTTTAAAAGGTACAGTGGAAAAAGGAAATAGCTGCACTCTCAGGTAGGGTGACCATATTTTTCTCGGGACAAACCGGGACATTTGCACATGCGTAGTCGGTGTGGGCCATTCACACATGCGTGGCTGACAATTGCCATTCGCACATGCACGGTTAGCGATGGCAGATTGTGCATGCGCGAGCAGCGATTTTAAAAAACAGGACATTTAGTACAATTTCGGCCCACCAGGACAAACAACAAAAAAAACGGCACTGTCCTGGCTAATCCGGGACATCTGGTTACCCTACTCTTAGGCTACGGCCCCCGTGTGGACGTTCCGTGCATCAGAGCGATCTGATGGACTTCAGGCAACTCGCGATTGGGAGGTGTGGTGGGGGTGGGGCCATGAAGTCACGCGGCTGGTTCGCCCTCATTGGCTGAACCGCCGCCGTGACGTGGCCAATGCTCGGCCGCCGCGCCAAAAGACAAAAATCTTGTCTCTTGGCACGCACGCACACACACCGACTGGGACCTGCCCCATAGAGGGCTGTGCCTTGTGTGTGGCGCGCACGCCGTTGCGCGCGCAGCCGCGGGCACCGGTGACGACAGCTTTAACACTTCTTTATTACAGCATCAAAGCAATTACCATATTCTACACGTCACAAGCAATTAGCATATTATGGCATCATTATTAACAGAAAAGTATACAAAGTGACCAGGCACAATTATATCAATAGAAAAGGCAAAGTCTTTGTCCCATAAGTAAAATAAAAAGGCAAGAAATGGAAACACATTAAACGAGATCCCAACAAGGGTGGAAAATATAGCATGCAAGAATAAATGGAACGACCAAACTGCAAAGAGTGCATATTGTCCTTGGTTACAAATAACAGCATCTATTGTTGCAAATATTTTATCTATACTCTATACTCTCTCACACACTCTCTCACTCTCTCACTCACCCTCTCTCTCACTCTCCCTCACTCACCCACTCTCACTCACCCACTCACCTTCTGGAGGGATCTGAGGGGCTTTAACCGAGGGAAAAAACGGCAATTGTTCCTCATGAAACTACTCAGGGCAAAGAGAGTCCAGCCTGTCTGTCCAAAATACTGTAGCTCCTGATTCAGCAAAAACGTTCACCCTGCCGCCCCCTGCTGAACTAACCGGCTCCAGGATTTGCCATTATAATTGGGATAAGTTATGCCCCTGTAAATAAAAGTATTTCCCTACTGCAGTGTCTTCTTTTTGGGATCGTAGTGCCTAATACTGGATTTGTTTGATAGGCCTCGATGTCTGACATACATACCCCAGACAGCAGGGACATTTGAGCAGATAAATAGCAGATAAATAATGGACTTAAGACCAGATCCAGAAAGCTCTGTTTTGCCTTCACGAAGTGTTAATTTAAAGCAGCAGTCCAAGCTGTCGTATTTTAAATATATATATATATATCCCTTTAATATGTGCATCAATACAATCCACACAAAGATAAGTAATTAGCTAAATTGCCGATCAATCCGTTCTGTGATCGATCACCAAAAATTCGGCTCGGGGTTCACTAAATGGCTGACAGTGCGGCAGAAGAGGACCAAAGAGGTAAAGTTCTGTGGGGAATATCATGTGACCAGGCAGTCACTAGACACAATTGGTGCACTGCTAGAGAGAGGGCAGGGCTCAAAAAAGGGTGTGCCAGAGCCTGTTTCAGAAGAGGAAGGGGATGTGACTTTGTAAATGGTTGCTACAGAAACAAAACATGCTTATTACATTATAATATATAAAAAATGTAAATCAGAATTGCTTTTAAAAAAACATGCTACAAATATTTTCTCATAGCACAGAACTGATTTATTAAAAAAAAGTATGTAGGATATTGCTTGGACTGCAGCTTTAAGTCAAAGCCTCGTTAAGTGCTAACAGATATCTTCAAAGCTAAGTAACACAGTATTAAGTGCTGGTTTCAGCCATAACGAGCCCTTGCGTTACTATAACGGACATTGGTGCTAATGATATGCAAAAGAGGCGTTCCCTCTAACAGCGCATATCCACAGAGCTCCGTCATCGTTAACGCAGGGATTTAACGATTTTTGTCTGTAATTAGCTTTGTGGATTGGCGTTAACCATAACGTCCATTACTGATTTTGGTCCTGGACTTAACGGAGCTTTGTGGATCTCAGCTTAAGTGCCACCTGCGGCGAAATATTTACGTGAGATTTGAAAACCTTTGGACAGATGGGTTACACAGTTCCTTTTAATAATACTCTTACAATTTCCACGACGATGTCATGGAAAGGTACCATATTGTGGCGTCGACAATAATCTAGTATCCCTTTGTGGGGACTTCATGCTTTAACCATATAATTTCCCACATTGCGACCTCTTTTATATGGAATGTATCACAACATGCAGCAAAACGACACCTCCAGAGTCATTGAACTTCTCCAAATAACTTATTATGCCAAGTGTGGCCAGCACCAGGTCTGAAGATACCGTGAAATATGTTGAATTAATCTGGATATAATGAATGGTTTCATGGTAATCAGAAGGCACAGTAGATAATGAGACAATTGTGTCATGTTGTGTGCAGTTTAGGACAGTTCTTGCATGTTGTTCCCTGTTCATTTCCATGCCCAGTGATGCACCTCTCTGACTCCGCTAGTCAAAATTAATTTAAAAAAATAAGCTTTGTGGCATCATGCACATCTTCCAACGGAGATCAAAAGCATCTGAATAGGTGTTGAAATGGAGAATGGATAAATACATTGAAAAGTTTCATTGTAAGGAAACAAATGTGCTTACTTATACACAAGATCAATAGAACTTTGGGCTCTCACAGCTGTTACTGCCACAGCACAACTACACTCATAATTATGGTGGTGTCAGCATTAATCAGCAATCCTGCAGAAAGTCTAAGGAGCACATCTGTTTTTGTATTATAAAGATTCTCAATCTATCACAGTTACATTTTCATTATCTGTTCAGCTGCTTGTACACGCAAGCAATTTATTGTACTAAATATTTTCAGAGTATTTTTATCCTGTATAACCTACTCCTTTATTGGCCTTTATATCCTGCCCCTTCTCATTTTTTATTAACACTGTACAGAGTCGTGGGAGAGTTACAAAAGGTAATGGCAGAATGCGAACAATAATTGATTCACACAACAGTTATTCTTCAATAGATCAAGTTGGGAGTCAGGCAGTAATTACATTTTCATCTATAGAATAATTGTTTTCACCTGTGGATTTTACATCGGTGTTATTTTAAAAAAAAAAATCCTTTATAATTATGCATATGTTCAAGATTATATCTGGGTGCTTAAGTAACTGAATCAGAAAATAAGAATACAAGTTATGAAATATAAGTGGAGAACTCCATGTGGGGTGTGTGACTTCAGTGAAAAAAATATTATATGTACAGTACACATACAGTTCTTGTGCAAAAAGTGAGAATGCTTTGAAATAATCTGAAACAACAAAATAAGGTGCGACAAATAGGCCTTTTTGTGCGTCTGAGGCCACCGTACCAACCCTGCAAACTGCTCCGTGGAGAACCTGATTAGCTGAGGCGGCTGTTGCGAGTGACACGTGCAGTAAGCAGAGGGATTCCAGATGCGAGTGAGCGCCGTGGATTAGGGAGTCTGTGCACGTGTGCGTACAAACGCCGGAAGCTGATCTGAGAGAGGGTTGGAGTGCGCCCAGAGTCACTCCTTGCTTTTTTCCATCTGGGAAAGCGTGAGTTGTCCCCTTTCCCCTCTGTGTTGTGTGTTACATAAGTAAAACGTTAATGCACTATACTGTATATCCTTTGCATTTGTGTCTTCTTCTCCATATGAGGTCTACAAGGAGTCCCTAAACCCAGAGAATTCCAGTCTATGGAGTAACAGTATATGGGGGCTATGCACTAAGCAGTGATAAGTCGTTTTAAGAGCGCAAAGTGCTTTTAGAACGTGAAGTTCCGCCGAGCGCTATGCACTAAGCCGCGCAAATGGGCACTTTCCTTGAAATTTTTTCTAAGTCCATCTTTTATCGCACGATCAGCTGTTTGCGCTGAATCTTGCCCTTCTGCGGGATTCACTAAGCAACGCAAACTGATCATACGTTAAAGTTGCGCTGAATAAAGCTCACCAGCTAAAGGCAGGTGATAAAAAAAGCTGGACTTAGAAAAAATTCTTTGTTTACCTTTTTGCATGCGCAAAACCAATACAACAGGCCGGCGGGTGTCCCCGGCTGACCCCGCGGCCGTCCCGGGTCCCGCGGGAGTCCTGGGGTACCCGCGGGCCTTTTCGGTACCAATGTTGTGCCTACAAAAATACTAAACATTATTTCTAACTAAATACACCCCCCTAACACATACAGTACAATAATGTGCAACATAATTATTATCCAGATATGGATAATATATTATTTCCCATTATTAAACACTGCATTAGCATACCTAAATAAAGTCAATAAAAACAGCAGCCAGCTAATCCAATCAATACAAGCAGTAACAACATCAACTATTATTTAATTAAACCATTAACCAATGAAACCAATTAATTCCTAAACCAACTCAAAATGAATAATAACACTAACCAATCAAACCAATTAATTACAACAACATCTTTTTTTTACAGGTTTGTTCATTGGATGTGATGTTTGATTTTTGGGGGGAGTCACATTGACTGATAATATATTAATCTGTACCACTTTAGGGTACAGATTAGTACATTATTATTACAATATTTGGGGGCATTTCTGGCTTGGTATTGCTGTTGGTTTTTTTAATGTCAGTTTCTTAGGTGGATGTCATTGTTTTTTTTTTCATGCTTAATGTAATAAAATGTTTGCGATTGGTGTTCGTTTGTAGTTAATGTTGTATTATGTTGGCTAATGCGTTTTATGGTTCTTTCAGAGATTGTTTGAATGTATTTCTTTGTCTTTTAATGTTTACATTCATTAATTTTGTTGTAATTAATTGGTTTGATTGGTTAGTGTTACTATTCATTTTGAGTTGGTTTAGGAATTAATTGGTTTAATTGGTTAATGGTTTAATTAAATAATTGTTGATGTTGTTACTGCTTGTATTGATTGGATTAGCTGGCTACTGTTGTTATTGACTTTATTTAGGTATGCTAATGCAGTGTTTAATAATGGGCAAATAATCTATTATCCATATCTGGATAATAGTTATTTTGCACATTATTGTACTGTATGTGTTAGGGCGGTGTATTTAGTTAGAAATAATGTTTAGTATTTTTGTTGGCACAACATTGGTACCGCAAGCCCGCGGGTACCCCGGGAATCCCACGGGGACCCGGGACGGCCGCGGGGTCAGCCGGGGCCACCCGCCGGCCTGTTGTATTGGTTTTCCGCTTGCAAAAAGGTAAACACAGAATTTTTTCTTAGTCCAGCTTTTTTTATCACCTGCCTTTAGCTGGTGAGCTTTATTCAGCGCAACTTTAACGTACGATCAGTTTGCGTTGCTTAGTGAATCCCGCAGAAGGGCAGGATTCAGCGCAAACAGCTGATCGTACGATCAAAGTTGGACTTAGAAAAAATTTCAAGGAAAAGCCCGTTTTAGAGCGCAAAGTGCCTGTTTGCGCGGCTTAGTGCATAGCGCTCGGCGGAACTTCATGTTCTAAAAGCACTTTGCACTCTTAAAACAACTTATCACTGCTTAGTGCATAGCCCCCAATGTGCTTTATCAAGGAGTCCTACAGTAATTACATTTTCATCTCTAGAATAATTGTTTTCGCCTGTGGGTTTTACACGTGTTATTTAAAAAACCCTTTATAATTATCCATATAGTCAAGATAGTATCTGGGTGCTCAAGCAATTGAATCAGAAAATAAGACAAAAAGTTATGAAATATAAGTGGGGAACTCCATGTGGGGTGTGTGACCTCAGTGAAAAAATTATTATATGTACACATACAGTTCTTGTGCAAAAAGTGAGAAGTATTTGACATAATCTGGAATAATGAGACAGGTGTCCCCTGAAGGTCAGAGGTGGGTGAACAAAGTTCACACCCCTCTATACCTCATTGGGGTATCTTCAGGCATATCTTCAAAAATACTCTTTTTACTCGCATTTCCTTCATGAGACATTGATTCTCTTATCCACTTCAGGAGTCTCTGTTAGGGCGTGACAGCCGCTGGTAGCAGGATCCAGTTATGTATAGAACAAAAAAGCAGCGCGCAGCCAAGGGACTAGGGTCAAAAAGGGTCAAAATAATTTATTGGGAAAACATAATTAAAAAGTAGGTACAAAACTCTCCTACGGGTTTTGTACACAATGTACTTTATCAAGGAGTCCTACAGTAATTACATTTTCATCCATAAAATAATATTTTTCGCCTGTGGATTTTACAGTGTTATTTAAAAAACAAAATCCTTTATAATTATGCATATATACCTGAACGTACCAAAAACAAAAAGCAGAACTTGTTACACACGTTGAAACAAAACTTCAGCAGAATTTTACTTTATTTATTAGCGGAAACAAAAACCCTTCTAGGGGTGAACTGATAAATCTATTATTAAAAAGCTTATTGTCCCAATGTGTGCGAGGCTGATATTTTAAGTTTTGGCCTTGAAGGCCAACTAGTAATATTATTGATAAAGTAATATTGCTGAAATGAATATACTGTTGATATTACTGAAATGGACTTGGGGGGGGGGGGGCGGTCTCTGGAGAAGGATTGAAGGTGATGTTCTGTTCGTATCCATTTTGTGTGTAAGAATGTGTGTGTGGTGTGACAGAGATTCGCTCACAGTAGATTTACGATTGTGTCAGAAGTAATGCCCACATTCCTGGTAACATAAAGTACCTGGTTCCTATAGAGAGCTGTTTTAATCTAGTTTTAACCAGGTTTTAATGATCTGTAAGATGATTGGTTTAAGAATTAAGGAGTGGTTAGTACAGTATATTAAGCCTGGTAACCTATTTTGAACAAAGGAATCAAAAATGTATAAAACGCCTGCATGAACACTCTTTTGGGAGAGAGTCTCATTGACTTTTGAAGGTGTATGATCATACTCTGTGCTTTACTGTGCAATAAACTACTTATTATCTAGAACCCGTGTTTGTGAGTTTGCAAACAACGACATTATATATGCCCACCATCCAGGGTAACAATTTACTTAAAGCAGCAGTTGGAGCTCATCGCCCTTTTTGTCCTTTCCAAAGCAGTTTGTGTTTTTAAAATCTTATGCTTTGTTCAGGAGACACGTGTGATAAATATTAGTTGTCTGGGAAGTTAAGATAAAGCGCTCTCCAGAGTCCGTAGCAGTGTAAAAGTTACCATGGCAACTTTAAGAGATAAAGATTTTTTTTTTTTAAATCATGCTTTGTAACAGTAGAATTAAAAATTAAAAAAGCAGAATGTGCTCTTTTAGGCGTCTAGGGTGATTGATGCTTTAAGTAACATCATTCATTATTGGATCCTTATCATGAAACAGTATCATGGAATTACACATTTTAGCTAAGCTGATTAGTGGCTGTTAGCTCTTGGAAGCTGTAAAGACAACAATATAAATCCAATCCGCTCAAGCATCTGCAAAGTACAGCAACAGGTATCATTTGCAGAGCTACTGTATTTAAAGAGGCTCGATCAAAGGGAGGCTTATTGGATCTTTACCGTAAGGACACAGATCCCACTCGGTCTTAATACCGACTGGGATCTTGGTCATTTTCCGTAGTCCTCGGATCCACCCTTTCCTTTCAAGTTCTGGTTGAGTCTTGCAGTTATTTTCAATTTGTACCAATATAATGTTTTTGAGTAATTACAATTGTATGCCCTTAGGTGACAATACTTAGTTCAATTGCTGTCACGTTTGAAGATGGTAACTTCGTGGAGGAATGTCCTGGAACAGGATTGTGTTTTTTCCCTGTCTTCAGGCTGCCATCGCTCCTCAGACTAGCTGTTGCAACAATGTTGCGATCACTTGTGGGTTTCTTGGCTTCAGCCAGTTGCCTTGGCAACCCCCTGCCTTTTACCATGATGGACTGCTACCCCTCCCTTGCCAGGTGGTATTGTACCAGTTAATTTCCCACCAGCTCAGACCAGCATGCTGTCTTTTAGTTCCAGCAGCCATCTTGAGCAGTCATCTCTCCTATCCTGGTAAAGTTACTGATTATTACCTATCCCTATATCCTGCATTTAGCCCACTTCCCTTATAGCTCCCCTTCCCCTCCATTGATCTTGTGTCCCAGTGTTCCCTCAGTACTTTTTCCCCTTTTTTATTTGTATGCTGTTGCCCCAAATAAACACATCAGCAAGTAAGAAGGTTCCCTTACTTGATGTATGGGATTGAGTTAACCTGCCTGTCCATATGCATCTATCAGGGTGTGGTTGGTCCAGAACAGTAAAAATCAACTCTACAGGAGACAG
The DNA here is from genome assembly GCA_036426205.1 of Ascaphus truei. Classification (NCBI taxonomy): domain Eukaryota; kingdom Metazoa; phylum Chordata; class Amphibia; order Anura; family Ascaphidae; genus Ascaphus; species Ascaphus truei. The sequence continues at coordinate 34,291,485 of CM071575.1, read as the reverse complement.
ACTGAGACAGCTATACAGAGCAAGTAGCTCTACACAGCTATACCGAGCCTGCAGCTTCAAAAACTGTTTCACAGACACAAAATTTGCAGCACTGCTTCACAGATCCGTGCATTATACACAGCACTGTCACTCTCCTATCCTGCCTCAGTTTGCAGCTCTGCACAGCTACACAGTGAGGTACAGCCACCATACCTACGCCTGTGCAATGTCCCCACGGCTAGGGCTACCAAGGGCCACGCTCTGGACTTCCACCAGGACACCGGTCAGAGCCACGGACACCCGTAAGTACAGCTATCGCTATGCTGACTGCTGCAGGACACCGACCAGCACCATCTGAGACAGTTGTCCATTGCTGACGCAGGTAACAGACCGCACACCACACGCACTGGCTAAAGGCCTACACACACCTGCAGCATGGCAGAACTCAGACCCTCACCAGACACCACGCATGAGAGTGACAACTCAGATGCTGAAGCCGTTACACAACTGCAACAGACGCAAGAAGGTGCCAGGCTTACGCGGACAGTTACACTTACACAAAAGGCCAGCGAAAACTATGAAACTGAAATTGACGCACACTGCGCCAAGTTATAGAAGGCCTGGGAAAATACTGAACTTGAAATGTGTTATGCCACAAATCTTAGCAATCAAGAAACACAGATGAAGCAAGCTATAGCGCAACTAAGGTCATGTTATAGTCTTTACCAAATGCTATCACGGGCCTATCTCTCCTACCTGGCAAAAACAAATACTGAAGATAACCTGCAAGAGCATGGCCTGCAAAGGGCTACAGACCTAGAACGTGACGGCGTAGTGCAGACCTGGAATGTGACGGCGTATGCAACCTGATGTGGGGGGACGCGTAGGTCAGACCTGGAATGTGACGGCGTAGTGCAGACCTGGAATGTGACGGCGTAGTGCAGACCTGGAATGTGACGGCGTAGTGCAGACCTGGAATGTGACGGCGTAGTGCAGACTGGAATGTGACGGCGTAGTGCAGACCTGGAAGGTTGGACGGCTGTAGTGCGACCTGGAAGTGACGGCGTAGTGCAGACCTGGAATGTGACGGCGTAGTGCAGACCGCTATCATGGAAGAAGAAGATCAGAGAAAAGACCTTTTGCTGGAGACCGCATCACAGCGCTCCAGCGCATCGAGCCATTCATCAAGGTCAGCAAAATTAGCCCGATCTAACGCATCTAGCGCAAGCACAAGCGCTACCAAGGCGCGAGCTATTGCAGAGGCTGCTCACACAAGGGCCGTATACGCTCAGAAAGAGGCTGATATGAGACTAGAAAGGGACGCATAGAAGAGGAGGAGCAGAGACACGATCGCTGCTACTGCAGCCACTGACAAAGCCACTGCCGCTGCAGTCACTGCCACCGCTGCTGAAGCCAACACTGTCGCTGCTATCGCCGCAGCAGCCACTGCGCGTAAGAAGATCAAGTTGGACGTGAACCTAGAGGCCTTAAATAAAGAGAGGGAAGCCGCCGCCTAAGCCAACGTCTAAGGCTAAGGCCCCGCTCCCTCCGTCAGCGCTCCCGCACTGCAGACAGGCGGGGCGCTGACATACACAGACCGCGATATGCGGTCTGTAGGGAGCGGGAGCCGGAGCGGGAGGTGGGCGGGAGTGGGAGGCTTGAGCGGGAGGGGGGGCGTGGCTTGAGCGGAGGGACCCGCTACTCTCCCCCCCCTCCCTCCCTCCCTCCACGGGCTCGGGCTGGCACTCATACACACACGCAGGCACTCTCTCTCACACACACACACACACGCACGCATGCAGGCACTCATACACACACACACACACACACACAGAGGCAGGCACTCACGCACTCAGGCACACACATACACAAACACAGATAGGCACTCAGACACACACATACATACACACACACAGACAGGCACTCACGCTGCTTTCCCTCCACACTCCTCTCCGCTCCCCGAAGCCTCTCCTCCTCCCGAAGCCTCCCCTCCTCATTGGCTCACAGCCACACCACGTGACGCGTCAACGCTAGGGATCACAATTCTCTTGTATCCCGTAGCGGCTGACGCGTCACAGCGTGTAGTGAGCTGTGCAGCCAGGGGGGACCGGGACCGGCTCGGCAGGATTCCCCTGCTGGTGGGGAAAGCCCGTGCAGCCGCCCGCGCCGCCGGGCGCACCGGGTCCCAGGCCTAAGGCTGCGCTTATAGTGCCGTTGCCGGAGACGGCGACGCAACGCTTACGTCACTGCAGTCGCTGGAAAAATCAAGTTGAAGTGACTTCCAGCGATTGCGCCGTCGCGCCACTGCCCCGTGCCAACTATAAGCGCATGTGACGGTGCGACGGCTTGGTTGCGATCGCTGGAAGTCACTTCAATTTGATTTTTCCAGTGACCGCAGCGTGACGTCAGCGTCATTGTCGCGGCAATGGCACGATAAGTGCAGCCTTAGTAGCAGCCACACGACAGGATGGCAGGGAGTGATCATACAGTCGGATAGCCTCAGAGGATCCAGCCCAACGCACTAAAGCCTATGTGGGGAGCCTTCCCAGCATAAACACCAGCACACCATCTCTACATGATGAGGAGGATATCACAGATGCTGAAGCCTTGCAAAGTTCACGTGGAGAAAATGCTGTTTCTTCAAAGGCATACACTACCCAGGATAGCTGCAGCCTCAAAAGTGATCCACATGCCCGCATGCATACAGATGCACTATAACAGGCTCGCAATCCAGGTACGCCCACACGGGGAAACGCAGCTCCCCACTCTAACCAGCAGTCATCGTATATCCACACCTAGGAAGAGGTGATTGCAAGGGCACTCACGACAACCACCATTGCGCCAAGCACACACTCCGCCCATAGGTCAAAGACGTACGATCGACCCCATTCGACCTTACAATCCAACGCTGCAAACAAACGGTGGACAGGACACCATACCAGGACGCAACTGACCACATCCTCCGCAAGACCAGCACACTGATGCATCAGGCCTAACAGACATACCCGAGCCTTAAAGGCTAGAATGAGGGAACACATTAGATTAATCAAGTTAGGAGATCTTACCCATCCAGTTGCCCAACATTTCACTAATTGTAAATTTGGAAGTGTTAATAAACTTAGATATAGAGGAATAGAACATGTCCCAAAACCGATTAGAGGAGGTAATAGAATGGAATTATTAGACAAAAGGGAAATTTACTGGATATTCACCTTAAATACTAGAATACCAAATGGTTTAAACTCGGATTGGGATCTGAGCCCATTTTTGCATTAAACTGACTGAATATCGGATAAATTGAATAGAGGTTACATATTTCTTTGTTCTGAATACTAAGTATGTACAAATCATATATAGTTCTCGTTGGTATACTCCTCTCTCAGTGATAGGTACTATGGATTTTTAATACCATTCTTATTATTTTTTATATAGATTTATATAAATGTATTGATAAAATAATTACATGATTATATGGTTATTAAATCATGTTATTTAACAACTTTTTTATGTTTATATCCAATATCTCACTCTCGATTTCTTTTATGCATCAACTACTTAGATATGATCTGAACGATTTTGACCCTATATTCTCTATTATTATTTATGAGTGTGATATTTTTTTATCATTTGTCTAAATTATGTTTATATTCTTTTCCCAATTTGAGAATATTTGGGTCTAATTGTTCATTACAAGATGCTTCTCAATTTAAAACTTATTTTTATGGTCTTTAGTTTATAACTTTTTTCTGCGTTTTCTTTTTTATTTATTATTATATGTTTCACATGTTGTGTTCATGTATTGTTTTGTTTTTAATGGTTGTTGAGATAAAGGCATTGTACACTGCCAGGTCTTTGTTATCAAGCAAGGTTTTCTTGTGGGGATTATGTTTTGTTTTCGTGTTAATAAAGTTTTTATTTTGTCTGTATACAGTACGTGTATTGACGCGCTGACGTCACCACCCCGTGCCGCGCATGGCGCGTCATTCGTGACGTGTTCAAGCAGCAGACGGAGGGGGACAGATGGCGGGAAAATGCATGTATATCAGATACCTGGTAAGTGAGGATCAGTATGCACCTTGATAAAGAGCGTGTCGCTCGAAACGCGTTGGTGGGGGCCCATTGGCTCGTTTTTGTAGCTGATGCTCTGATCCATTAAATGTTTTTATTTATGGGACGCACTCTCTTGCAGTTTTTTCTTCTTTTTTCTACTGTTCATAGTGGTGCTCCAACTTTCCTTTGCCTGCCTGTTTGGACTTCATGGAGAAACGGAAGCACACACCTGTGGAGGAACATCACACAGAAAACCACACAGATGTGAGTTATATTACTCTTGTACACTCTTTTATTTGTCCACATCGATGCTTATATATCTGGACACTAGCAAGTGGGAGTTTTTACTATTCAAGAAGTGGAACTCCATCCAGCTATTCGATTAACAGTGGATAGTGGTGTAGTCATTATTTGACAATTGATCTATACATTCATGTGTGATACTTCAAGGATTTGCACAGTGGATATTCATTGTACTCATTATGTGCTTATATAAGCTACTGATCTTTGTTTGAGCACCATACAGACTTTTTTTCTCTTAACAGGACTTACCAACTTTGATGACCGTCCTGAGAATTACAGAATATGGAAGTCCACATTCAAGGACGCAATCAAGAGTCTGGTCTTCTCTGCGAGAGAAGAACACAGCCTTCTAACCAAATGATTGGGGAAAGATTCTGCAGAGCATCCGAAGAGGCTCAGGGCAGCAAACGTAAACCGCCCCCAAGTAGGTTTTGACTTAGTATGGGAAAGGCTAGAGGAGTGGTATGGTAGCCCAGAGGTAATCGAAGATGTACTCTTCAAGAGAGTAGACAATTTCCCCAGAATCTCGGTCAAAGACTATTCGAAGTTACGAGAGCTCAGAAATCTGCTGCAGGAATTGGAGTCTTCAAGAGCAGATCAATCCCTATCAGGTCTCAACGTCTTAGACTCCGCTTATAGAGTGAAACCCATCTTGGAGAAGCTACCTTACAACCTCCAAGAAAGATGGTCTTCGCAAAGGTTCATAATACAAAAGCGAGTCGCTTTCCCCACCTTCTCATTCTTCTTGAACTTTATTTGCGAAGCAGCCAGAACAAAAAAATGACCCCTGTTTCATCTTAGGTATACCAACTGCACCCAGTGCAAGCAACCTAAAGAATGAAGGACCAGTGACAAGATACGGTAGCGCCTGAACGCCTATCTCGGTCCACAGGACAGACGTGTCTTCTATAACATCTACATGTCCCAATCATTCTACAGCTCCAATCAGGGAGGCAGGGGGCTGAAACAAGGAATGCCCCATACACAAGAACTCCACACCCACTTAACATGTGTTTTGTTGCAGTATACCCCAAGGGACAACCTGAAAGGGCTATTAGGATGTATGCAATCATCGATGATCAAAACAACAGATCATTAGTGAAGTCAGAGTTTAGCTTGTTCAACACACAAGACAATGCCTCACCCTACACACTCAGAACATGCGCAGGAATGACTGAGACAACAGAGAGAAGAGCAAATGGCTATACCATACATTCCGTGGATGGCAGAGTAAAGCTATCTCTCCGTACACTCATAGAGTGCAATCACATGGTGGCAAACAAGAACGAGATTCCCACACCAGTCGTGGTACGTCATCACCCACATAGGGGAATGGCTGACCGCATCCCGCCGATAGAACAAGACACCAAGATTTTGCTACTGCTCGGCAGGGACATCCTAAGAATTCACTAAATCCGCAAACAGTGCAACGGACCCCACAACGCCTCATTTGCCCAAAGTCTTGACCTAGGATGAGTGATAGTGGGCAATGTATGCATTGGCAAAGGGCACAAACAAAACTACGTTGATCCCCGCAGAACAAATATAATGGACCGTGGACACACATCCCTCTTCAAACCATGTCTTGGCCATATCAAAGTGACAGGAAGGCCTAGCAAGGAAGAGAAACAAGGTCATACCCCTGAGAACCACAAAAACATCATCATATCATGGGAATGTAACAATGGCCAAGGATGTTCAGTAGTCCACATGACAAAAGACGATGAGCCAACTTCACAAAAGGAAGAGAACGATCTCCTGAAGGTGATTGACAAACATATCATCCGAGATAAGATAAAGAATCGGACAACTCCGCCTCCATTCCATCCACCCAGTGGACATCTCCTAACCAAAGGAAGGGGAGTTGAAAAATCAACACAGACAGATCAGTGGGTTAGTGTCTACAGCTTCAGACCAGAACCCTGCAGACCACACTACTGGGTTAGAGTCTACAGCTCACCCTCAGAGCACATCATTGCTTACAGAACCAGAGTCTCTGATGCACGGATGAGATCCCATTGGTTCCAGCAGATAGAAGTCAACCAACAATCCCGGAAACAGCTACAGAGATCCACCTTCCAGTCTGTGCTGTGGTCACAAACGTGACACCTGAAGGTACGCTAGGACTTCATCGTTCCTCTAAATGGATAATGCTCCAGCGAGCATTCGCACAGTTCATGCAGGCTACCACTGCTCTCAACCTCACAACTTGTGGTAGAATAGACGGCTGTCGTGGTAAGCCTCCTTACAAAAGACTAAGTACTATCAGCACAGTGACCGAGGCAAAGATGGTCATTCCCAGTTGCGTCCAAAGGGGGACACCTACAGACAAGAACTGCGTCAATGGAAAAGGGAACCTCTCTTAAGGGAGTTCCTTCTGGAAGCAGAATCCCACGACCAACAAGGGCGACTCCACAAGAACAGGTGGTTGACTTACCAATCCCCAAGTGTGCTGGGAACGCACGGTTGGAATTACCCAACCAACCAGTCTTCACGACCCTGGAGGCAAGTCCAGCCCGACTTTCCCATGAGCCTTGACAACGCTCATGGACGCGATTCCAGTCTTTGTCGGATCCAGAACCATTGCCCGGATTTTGGGGACTTGGGGTGCCACCACTTGGGTGTCCCTATTATCATTGATGGGCTCACCCTTTTTATGTGTTACGCCGGTGCTGCCCGTAGACCAGACCCATCCCCTGAGCTGAAGGGGGAAGTGGTAATACACGCACCCGCAGCAAAGGGAGCGTGTCCGGAGTGTGGTATGAAGCGTTGCCAGGCCAGGTGTAGTAAGGTAGACAATACTTGCCGGTACCGGTTGTAGAGACAGAGTGAATGATGCCTTGCCGAAGTCAGGGAGTGGAGAGTGGAGATAGGTCGTAGTCCAAGCCGTGTTCAAGGGGTTACCAGAGTGATCGTTGTCCAAGGAGTGCCGAGATCGAGAGCCAGAGGGGGTAGTCGTACGAGCTGCGTCAGAACCTGTGAAAACACTGAGAGAATCCATAAGTACTTCCATACAGAGACTATGTCGAGCAAAGACTGAGAGCAGAGAGGAGCTAGATAAAGCAGGAAGGTCCAATTAGGAACGGAGGCGGGACAGGAAGAGCTACAGGGAGACACTGCAGATTGGTGCAGGCATAACAGGCCAGGTGAGTCTTGTTAGTAACCTGAGTATGCCCGTGTAGTGTGCGGGGGCGGAGCCTGAGGTCCGGGGGACGGGAATAAGAGTGTGCAGACTGAGTGTGCTCCGTAACTCGTGTACGCGTGTGAACCGAGCCAGTGGATGGTGCAGGTGTGCGTGCAGGAGGGCGTGGGCGCGCCCGGCGCTGAGCAGAGGAATCGCCGAGGGGAGTGATCCCGCGACGGCGACAGGGGCAAGGAGCCGTGGAGGCCGGTAAGGCAGGATTGTTTTGTGTGTCCAGGGGCTCCCTGCGGGGAGGGAGTGCTCTGTGTGGGGAGCGAGGAGAACGCGGATTCCTGACAGTACCCCCCTCTTCAGGAACGGCCTCAGGACGGTCCAAGAACGGTTTCTCTGGATACTTTTTCCTGAAGGACTTAAGAAGGGCCGGGGCATGAATGTCCTTTGAAGGTACCCAGGATCTCTCTTCAGGGCCAAAGCCCTTCCGCTACACCAAGAACTGGAGCTGACCCCTGGATAGGCGAGAATCCAAAAGAGAGTGAACTTCGTATTCCTCGTTATTTTGTACAGTAATGGGATCCGGTTTACGAGTCTGATCCGGAAAGAAGTGACTGGAGATAAATGGTTTTAAGAGGGACACATGAAAGACATTGGGAATCTTCATACTGGGTGGTAGTTGGAGCCGGAATGCCACGGGATGGATTTGTTCACTAATAGGGAAGGGACTAAGGAACTTAGGTGCCAGTTTAGGAGATGGTACCTTGAGGTGGATATTCCTAGAGGATAGCCATACCAAATCCCCTGGTTTGTAACTGGGCGCTGAACGACGACGACAATCGGCCTGTAGTTTCGATCTGCGGGAGGAGTTGAGAAGGGTAGACTGTATCCTGGACCATGCGGTTTGGAGGGAAGAAATGCGTTCATCTACGGCTGGTACTCCAGAAGGAATGTTGGGGATGGGAAGACAGGGAGGGTGGAACCCATCATTTATAAAGAAGGGCGACTCCCGGGTGGACTCGTTTTTTGCAGAATTGACGGCATACTCTGCCCAAGAGAGGAGTTGAGCCCAATCATCCTGGAAATCGGATATAAAACATCTCAGGTACTTCTCCAGGGATTGATTGATTCTCTCCGTTTTTCCATTGGACTGAGGATGATAGGTGGAAGAGAAAGAAGAAGAGATGCCCAATCTCTTCGTGAAAGCTCTCCAAAATTTGGATACGAACTGAGGACCTCTGTCAGAAACAATGGACGAAGGGATCCAATGAATCCGGAAAATCTGCTCCGTAAAGATATCAGCAAGGGCGGGGGAGGTGGGTAATCCTTTAAGTGGAATGAAATGGGATATCTTCGAGAACCTGTCCACGACCACCAAGATAGTGTTCATTCCTCTGGACCTGGGCAACTCCACGATGAAGTCCATAGAAATGTGGGACCAGGGGTGGTCGGAAACTGGAAGGGGTAACAGAAAACCCTGAGGCTTTTGACGGAGAGTCTTGCTTTGAGCGCACGTGGGGCATGCGCGGGTAAACTCCAGAATATCTTGAGACATCCTTGGCCACCAGAAATTCCGACGAATGAGATCAGTAGTCTTCTTAAAACCTGGATGACCTGCATATTTAGAGGAGTGACCCCAAGACAGGACCTCTGGAACAAATTTGGAAGGTACAAAGAGTTTGTTGTCGGGAACGACCAAGTCCTTGGGAATGCATCTCTGGGAGTGCAAAATCTTGTCAAGATTCTTGAAAGAAGACGTGGCGAGAATCCTCTCATGTGGAAGGATAGTCTCCAAAGATTCCTCTGGCCTCTCTTCAGAAGAATGTATTCGGGAGAGTGCGTCTGCCTTTACGTTCTTGGTCCCGGGGATATAGGAAAGGTGAAAATCGAATCGAGAAAAAAAAAGAGCCCAACGAGCCTGTCGTGGACTAAGGCGTCAAGCGTTCTCTATGTAAAGAAGGTTCTTGTGGTCCGTGAGAATAGTAAACGGCTCTTTCGACCCCTCCAGAAGGTGTCTCCACTCTTGAAGAGCCATCTTCACGGCCAGAAGTTCCCTGTTACCTACGTCATAGTTCCTCTCGGCAGACGAGAATTTCTTGGAAAAATATGCACAGGGATGTAACTTATCTTGGGGCGTTGGTCTCTGGGAAAGAACAGCACCAGCGCCGCAATCAGAAGCGTCGACCTCCAGGACGAAGGGAAGTTCGATATTGGGATGACGGAGAATAGGTGCGGATATAAAGGCTTCCTTGAGTGTCTCGAAGGCGGAGATGGCCTCGGATGACCAAGCAGAAGGATCAGCTCCTTTTTTGGTGAGCGCAGTGAGGGGTGCCACAATGGTGGAAAAACTCCTTATAAACTTACGATAGTAATTAGCGAACCCTAACTTTTTAATATAAGTACCGTCTACACTATATGGTCTTTTCTCTCTTTTTTGGAGACCGTTTGCTGGTAGTTGCTGCATATCCATTGGGAACATCCACCCCTCTAAGTCGGATGACTGCCCCTTTTTGGCTGCTTTAATGTGAGTAGCCATTTGTGAGCCTTGCACGAGATTTACATTCACTGTGTTTGACATTGCTGTACTATGTGATGTCTTTTATTTTACATGGCTGCAAGCTGCGCTCCTCTGGTTCTTTTGGAAGAATAGATCATAATGCTGTCAGGGTCCTCACTCCGGCTTGATATCAAAGCAGTAAATAACACTCTGGGGGAAGGTGCAGGGAATTGGTGAGTGAGAGGAAGGCTAACACCCTGCAGACGAAGAGAAGAATGTTGGGGGTAAAGAATCCTGTGGACCACTCAACCCAGCAGCAGAACTTCGAGAGAGAGTGAGAACGTTGGCATCCTGGGCACGTGCCCCCATGTACCACCCTCTCTATGGAGCTTCACACCCTTTAAATGAATCTTTTACGTCTCACCGGAAAGCAAAAAGCTGCCTACAATTATTTTATCGGGATTTTTCAGCAGCCGTGCAGACACTGCAGTAAAGAGAGCGGTTAGGATAAAACGTGTGCATCAGTTGAAGCCATGACCTCAGCTAACCCAAGAAAACTAGTAGTTGCCGCTTTTTATTTCGGTTTGGCAGCTCTTAATTGGCAGGCTCACAATGGGCACTTTTGCTTGCATACTAAACATGCATGGCACAATTAAAATGGTTGATACTTTCATCCTGAAAGTGCAGCAATTACTACTTCTTCCCCCTTTTTTTTATATAACCCATGAATAGGACACTTGTAATGAGCAGCAGCCGGGCTCTATAGGAAAAGGGTGAAAAAGACGAGTAGATGGATGTAAAAACTTGCTTCACAATGAAATTCCTGTATGGTACGTGGGTGGCCAATATATACTAAGGCAGTGATTCCCCACAGGGGGGTTCGTGAGGTGTCTCCAAGGGGATCGCCCCAAAAATTATCCCAGGCAGTATAGCGGGTTCCTGAGCCTGTGCGGGGACTGCGTACTTAGTAAGGCCCCAATCCGCACCTTAGCATGGGTGATATGGCTGTCAATTACAGCAGGAAGTAAAGCCGCTCCCCCAATGCTTCACATCCAATGCATTGTGGGGCGTGACTTTGGAACCTCCCACAGTAATTGTCAGCTATAACCCCCCACCCCATGCTGCCTGCACAGTGGGGGGGCTTATAAAGTCTCTTCACCCCACGAGCTCTGGACACCATACTTGCCTGGGATCTGTCACACAGTTTTGTTAGCGATAGTCTGAGTCGGCAATAAGATTTATTAATTAGGGGTTCGCGGAACAAATATTTTCTAGCAGGGGGTGAGCAATGTAAAAAAGGTTGGGAAACGCTGGACTAAGCAATGCAAAGCCATAAATATGGCAATAAGTATCCTAGCTACAATAAAGCTGGTGAATGAAGGATCACAATGACCCACGCAGTCAGACTAGGTATAAACACTGGGGATATGCATTAGGTGCTCAGTCAATTTCATGTTGTATCCCTGAGTCAATGTCAATGCGTATTCATCAAACTTTGATAGTGGCAAATTGGGGGACGATTGCATGGAAACGGCCCATTGAAGTCAATGGGAGTGTCTGTGTAATAGTGGCCTCATTGGCACTATCACAGTTGAATAAATAGCCCACAAAGTATTAAACTTGACATCATCTTTTGATATATTTTTATTGTAATTTAAAATGCGTGGGATATTTGACTACAAAAATATGTGCTTTCAATGAGAAGCGAAAAATATCATTCACGAGGCAGAGGGAAAAAAACTTAGTGTAAGAAGTCATGAAAAATATGTTTAGTAGTTTAAAAGTAGCTCTGGTTTATATTATTTCTCTCAATATACACTTATTTCTTAACATGTATAGCATAGCCTCCCGGCAGCTATGTCTTTTCCTGGGCCCTACCAATGTAAGCCCTGTTAGGTGCAGGTAGTGGATGGGGTAATATTCCTACATAAGGCCTGTGTGCTTTGCAGACTTGGATACGTAGAGTATCCAAGGGCGGGCCTTAGCAATAGCCAGAGAGTGCCAACCTGAGGGGTAGGTACTGATAGGCCCTCACATCCAGTGTGTAGTCCAATCAGTATCCAGATCTGGCTTGTTATGAGTCAGAGTTACAGCCACTCCCCAAAGGATATAAATATTGGCACTTTCCTAAATTCTGGGTCCTTGTCATTCTCTCTCCTCCCTCTGTGGAGTGAGCAACATGTGCCCTCCATCTCAAAAGGAGATGTGAGGAGAGATCCAACAGGTCTGAACTGGGTCTAAAGCCGGAGTCAGGGCACAGCTAGAAGGGAAGAATGTAATTGCTCTGTTATGTGATCTGCATGCAATAAAGACCAAGAAAATATAAAGGAGTGTGATTCACTGTCTGCTTAAAGAAGAGGTGTCAGTATGGGCCATCCCCTGCCATCACAGAAGATCCATGCTGACTGGATGCGCTGCACCAAGCAAGAACAAAGGCAACCTGTGATCCTGTCCTGTTTCTCCCCACAACATCGCGGAGCACTCAGCCCTCCAGTTTACCAACAGGTACAGCCCAACCCCTAGTAAAGTAGCTGAAGAAGCATACCCACCCCAATCTCACTTGGGGGGGGGGGGTACAAGGGCTACACATGTACACATATATACCATCAAAATGAACTAACCCATCACTGAAGAAACTGTGGTATTCACTGACTCTCTCTTTGAAACATGTGCATGATCAATTAATGGATATTGCTTCTAATTGTAAATGGCACTACATTCATGAAAACTGGTGTAGAAATGTCCTATATGATAATAAACAGACAATACTACAAAGCCAGCATTTGCATGTTCATGTAGAAATCTTACAGGCTCAGGAGGGAGAAGCCAGATTAGATCATTTATCATTCACTGTGGTTTGCAAAAGAAAAGATGTTACCCTCTGTTACCTACTGTACAAACACAAAACACATTAAAAACGGATCATGAAGCTGGACAAACAGTTACGTATCAGCCAAAAGTATAAATCATCAAGTGGAAATATATTTAGTTGCACAACCAGCCTTATTCTCTCTATTTCCCAACTAATGGAACGTGCAATGTTTCCCTAAATTGACCTTCTATTGTGCCCAAACTCAAAAAGGGATCTCAATTTAGCAATTCCACATGATTCCGCATAGCTAAGCCTGAGTATCCTCTCTTAAACAGCTCTTCAGGTCCTCTCATCATACACTTTGGTTTAAACCATTGCCTCTATTCAGATAATACACAAATAGATGTCTTTCTGAAGATAAATGCACGTTGGGCTGCTGAATGCTATTTATAGGGTGTACCTCAGCTAACCTAAGGTGAATCATAATTAACCAAATAATACGGTACTCTATGTTTAGACTTTTATACTCCAGGTAATTACATAATTTCCATATCAATAATGCAGTTGAGTGTCCACTAAGTATTGTTTCCTCCCATACAGATAATCAGTCTATCATATTATCTTGTGCTGCATTATTAAACCAATTATCATTCCGAGTTGGTGGGCAGCTCTTCTTACCTGCTGGCATCCACATAATTTGCTACCATTAAATGGGAAATGTTGCAGCAGAACTTGTGTAAAAACAAACAATACGGTATTCACATGCACATTAAAAAGCATATAAAAAACGAAGGGATTGTAGTCTCAATATATGGCTGCACAATAATCAACCGGACAATAAGTATGTACGCGGAAACCATGTCGGCTGAATTATTGCCAGATGAATGTAAGCTTATGTTCTCACGCTTCTCCTGTCAGGTACTTGTTGGTCAATAAAAAGACCCTTCCTGTCGAGAAACAGTGCTATGAAGAATAAGTGGAATCATGCTTTAACTGACACTTAACATATATAACGCAGGGCTGACCAATGCAGTTATCTTGATGCATTTGGCCATCTTCATCATTTTAGCAAAAAGAATTGGAGTTTCATGATCTAAAATGAAAAAAATATATACAGCTCAACAGCTAATAACGCTGTGTTTGGGGTCCAAAGAATCACATCGCGTTATAAGCGGATCGCGTTAGAAATAATGTACAATTGTATGCAATAAAGTATTTAAGGCCTGGGACATAGTGGACTTGAAGCTCGCTGAGGCGCGCTCCTGCTCTGCCTTGTCTGCTGAAAATTGTGCTTTTTATTGTCCTTGCAGGCGAGGCAGTGAGCGCGTTCAGGGGGCGGGGCAGAGGCGGAGCGGAGGCGTGCCAGGAGGCGGAGCGGGAGGCAGGGCTAGTCGGGGCGTGACCGCTCCTCCGCTTCCCCGAGCGGCAAATTTCAAACCTGCCTGTCTGTTCCAAGTTTCTCAGCCTCCGCACGCATCAGCGCGCATGTGGAGGGGGAAACTATAGCCGCGCTGATGACAGATGCAGGGGCTTTGTGCATCTGCTCAACGCGGCTCAGCCCTCAACGGGATTGAGCTTTATATTTCAGTTTGTATTTTTACTCTTTGACAAAGCGCCCTGTGCGTGAAACGCGTCAGAGTACCTGCCAGGACTACCCATGTACTTGCTTTTAAGTTAATAAACTTTTTTCATTGATTCCTGCATCTACCAGTTTATTTGGGAAGCTGTGCTCCAGTTTTTTTCCCTCTGAACTTTTTCTCTTTATATTTCAGTTGCATAGAAATAAAGAAATAAAGACACTGACAGCAGATAAGAATCACAGTCTTTTAATGTATTCCAACTTGCTATAAATTCATTAACACATTACAGTACATATGTCTTTATTTGGAGACCTTTCTGACAATCCCGAGCTTCTGAATCCAAAGGGTCTGCTTGCCTAATCAAAAATTGGATGAATTGACTTTTTTTTATGCTGCAGTCTTCTGTAAAAGGGGAATGGATTGAACACAATGTTTTGTAAATGTGACCAAACAGATGTTTGTCCTTGGCACTAAGAAATGCAAACATATCAGAGAACAAAATTATATTATGAGCAATATATAATCTTAGGTCACAATAAGTAGAAAGATGACTAGCACACGGAATTAATAATAACAACTTTATTTCATATATCACTTTTCTCCCAATGGGACTCAAAGAGCTTCACAGTTACAGTGTAGTGCGCGGTACGAACCACATAGGAATGTTATATACACAGTCCCTGCCCAGATCTATGTTTTTGGTGCCTGAGGCACAGGGAGATAAAGTGACTTGCCCAAGGTCACAAGGAGCTGACACCAGGAATTGAACCAGGTTCCCCTGCTACAAACTGTGTCATCGTTTCCAGAGTCAGTGTCTTTACTCACAGAGCTGCTCCTTTAATTAATAGAGATATGCTTGAATTTTCAGGAAATACAAGAATTAGTTATAAAGCATTGTTGGGGGGCAGGGAGGGTATGGTAATGCTTCTCAAAATGAAATGGAAGACCATGAACCACAGGAAATAGGTAACAGAAGTATCCAATTGGGTCTGAGGTTTTATGTGTAAAGGGGGCATATGTAGCAATAATGTTGCGTTTTGCACAGGCAACAAGCTGCTGGAACAGGAGAAAAACATGCAGCTAAACTAGGGAGACAGTTATTAATTAAACCTGCAAAGGGAAACAGAAAACGTGTATCATGTGACATGTTCCATTTTTTTTTAAAAGGATATGTCATCATCTTTAAGGAATGATGTGAGTGTACCATTTTGTGAGTGTACCATGTGGTATATCTCACAATAATAAAAAAAAAACGCAGCTTGGACTGCTGCTTTAAAGTCCATTTTGACATTAGTACACTCTTGAAAATTACGTAGCATGCCAATGTTATCTTTATTCAAATCAAATTACCTTAGTTACGGATCCTGACATCCAATATACAGTATATATATAGCACTCCCACTCCCACCAGCATCACTCTTCCCACGCTTTGCGGGCATACTTCCAGCACTCACAAAAAACAGACAAGAAATGTACAGGCAATCACACGACCCACTTCCACATATAAAACAAGACAAAGATGTAAACAAAACAACAAAGGACAAAGCTCACCCAATACACAACAAGTCTCTCAGTCAATATGCAAATCTTCAATCGTCCAGCTCTGTGCGTCTCTCTCTCTCTCTCACTCCCAACAACACAGAGAATGATTAGCAGTACACGTTGCCTTTAAATATGGCGCGCAATCAAAAACATGCTTGTTTCGCCTGATTCAGCAAGATTTGTGATTGTGCAACCTAACAGCACCCCGCCACGCACGCCGATACACCTGTGTGTGATCGGCTCATCATCGTGAGAGTGGGCGGATTTGTTTTCGGCTTGATTTTGAATGTATTCGGCACTTACTGCATACGGAGAGGGAAAAACGCCAATAACATGACTAATCGATAAGCTTGCCGATTTCACATAATCGTCGCTTACTGCATGAGGCCCTTGGTATCATGGCAACATCTGAAGCCTGCTAGTTAGATGTCAAAAAGAAACTGTTGCGTGGGAAACTTTCCAAAGACCAGAAAAAAATGAAAGGGCATTTCCTTGTGCCCGTTTTAAATTTTTTACCCTTACCTTTATAGCAATGCAATTATCTAATCTGCCGATTGATCCATTCTCCCGTAATCGATCTGCAAAGATCCTGCTTGCCAGGGCGCCCAATATGGCTGCCTATTTTAAAAGAAGGAGTGTGGCTTCCTAAATGGTTGCTATAGCAACGCAAGGAACCTTAATACACTCCAAATCATTAAAATGGACATAAATAGCGTGGGGGAAAGGCAATAAGTATTATCTAATACTACACAACTGATCTTTTATTTATTTTTAAACACATACACGCAAGATTTTGAATGAAATGTTGCTTTAAGCTTAGTATTTATTCAGAAGACACCTCACATGTTACAGGTTCCACAACCGCCTTCCCTCGCAAAACCAAGACTTATTTATACTAGTAGATACCACAATTTCTTCCAAATTTGTTTTTATGTATGTATGTCTTTATTTATATAGCGCCATTTATGTACATAGCGCTTCACAGTAGTAATACATGTGACAATCATATAAATAACAAATAATACAAATAACAGATCATGGGAATAAGTGCTTCAGACTTAAAAATTAACATTTAGGAAGAGGAGTCCCTGCTCCGAAGAGCTTACAATCTAATTGGTAGGTAGGAAGAACGTACAGAGACAGTGGGAGGGCGTTCTGGTAAGTGCGTCTGCAAGGGGCCAAGCTTTATGTAACAGGTGTATAGTATTAACCGCGGAGCTACTCATATGCTTCGTTAAGCAGGCGTGTTTTAAGGTGGGTCTTGAAGGTTGATAGAGAGGGTGTTATTTGGGTGTTGAGGGGAAGGGCATTTCAGAGGTGTGGGGCAGTCAGTGAGAAAGGTTTAAGGCGGGAGAGGGCTTTAGATACAAAGGGGATAGGGGGCTTTAACAAATTACAAAGAACACAAGTCAATTGTGCAAGTAGTTAAGTAACCTTTGACAAGCAATCAACGCTTTGAAGATGCCTTTAACTGCAGATTCCTTTTGTTGATTACCTCTCGGCTGTGTATCCCAAAGATACAGTTGGAAACCAGATCTACATCTCAATGTACAGTAGCATTCCTGCTCAAATATTTAACCTTAATAAATCACAGGTGATAAAACCAAAGAGACTGGGGCTAAGACTACAGAAAACATGGTAATAGCACTGTTACGGTAGTATGAGTGTCTGCAGTACGTTTCATAAATACCATTGGTAGCGCCCAGTCTTTATTCTGAGCACAGTGCTAATGAAATATAAGAAGCTCCCTCCAGCAGGCTACAGCTTTAGGGCAACTTGTGATAATGGAGGAAGCAGGACGTGATCCGCTTACTCTTGTGTATTCATGTCTAGAATGTTTATACATTGCGGTTGAAAAGTGACCTTTGAGAGACTATAAATGTCTCGAGCAACCTGTGCTGAGAAACCAGAAATTGCTACATTTATGACATGTTTTAATTAATCCTGGCAATCAAATGGTCCTTGTATATTCTTGTGTGCATCTCACGTGTTTATATGGATTAGCCATACACTGTGTCTCTTATTTAGATATATTTTGAAGCCTAGAGGTGTCATATAGTTATTTTTAATGAACGTATGTCATACATCTCACATGTAGTAAATAAGCATAACAAAACACGAAGACTTTCATGCTGCTAACCATTCTCCAACCCAACCTTTCTCATTACAAACTTTGTTAATTGAAAAACCTAACAGCAACCAATAGCCAGGCAGACTTTCCTCGCTGCTGGGAAAAGCCATGGGAACCCAACCGTGGCATTCCCCGACAGTAGGGGGGGGGGCGATTGGGAAGAATGGCTCCCCCCATGACTGCACACGGCTGTCACCTTCCCCAACGTTGCAGCAGATCCAAGGGAATTTAAATCTGGCTACATCGGTAGACAGGCAGAGAGAGATACTGTAGGATCACGCTCTCTGCATTCTCATATATATTATGTTCAGCAAATTGAAATGCTTTTATGGGGAGCCATGGATCCCGAGATCACTTGATCCCCACAGAATACTTCTCCAGCTGTGGTCATGCAGAAGAAAAGACAGCGTATATCTGTCTGTATCTACAGGAAAAGAGAGGCAGAAAAAAACCAGCAAAAGGAACATTTTTATTAGTACCCTTTTATATAACTGCTATTCCATGCAGCCCCGTATTCAGCGAAGTTAACCAGGCCAAGGTTTTATTAAAGTATTTTGCACAGGAGCAAACTTTAAGAAATTCTTCGACCAAGTTTATCTCCGTTGCTTTGCTCTCTTTTATCAAAGAAGCCCAAAACAAAGAGAATCGTTTTATGGCATCTCTCAGATCTTGGATTTAATCAGCTCTCATACGGAGAAATTATTCCCACAGCCTTTTTAACCTTCGAGGCAGAGATCGTCTTTGATAATGTAAATCTTCTTGTGTACCTTATGTAACCTGAAAACATTTCCGGTTGACTGTTCCATTTAAATAAAGCTATTATATTCCATACTTTATTGAAACCAAGAATACATTATCCGCAAAACAAGCTGTGCCATGTTGCGAAATGTCACTTTGGACCGAGGCCGACGATAAGTGGGAGAACGCTTTCTTTGAAGCGAGTGGACCTGATTTAAATCTCATTGTCCGCTCTTCTTGTGACTTTGAGCAAGTCACCTTATCTCCCTGTGCCTTGCCTATTGCACTAAAATTAGATTGTAAGCTCTTCAGGGCAGATACTCACTGTACCTACAATAAAAGAAAACTATGCATAGCGCTACATACGCTTTCAGGGCTATAGAAGAAAATAATGTTATTATTTGTACAACGAGATTAAACAAAGGTGTGACCCTTAAGAAAGGGGTAGAATACCTCCCTTATCAAATTTACAAGCCAAAATTACATGTAGCCCCTCTTTGTTCCCTTGCACTAGTTTGTTCATAAACTAAGATGGGGGCTAAGTTCACCTCCTGTTACAGATGTGCGATGATCTGTGATATCCACAAAACATCTATAGTTCAAGAACTCTGGGACGAACTTACGTGACACTTACGGATCTAGGAGATCTGTGATCCAGGAGTCTCATGAAAGCCTGTGTCTGTGCCATTAGCCCAACTTTCTTCTTGACATTCCTTATCGCTACACTACACCAGAGCACGAACAAGCTTCCAATTGGGAGTGGAGCTAAAATACCGAATGGACAGTAAGCTTTTTGACCTCAAACAACTCCTATCAAGAACCAAGATCACCCTTACGTTAGTTATCGCGCTTCAGTTCGCTGATAATGCAGTAGTGTGTGCTCACTCGCAAGCGGATCTTCATACATTTGTCATTACTGGCATACGAGAAACTGGGACTGACTCATTATACTCAGAAGACCAAAGTCCTCTCAATGAGCAGTCCCCAGCTGCAGTAATTCAGATTCACAGTGAAACTCTAGAGACCATGTAGTATTTCCCGTACCTTGAAAGTCATCTTTCACAGAAGGCAGACATTGAGGAAGAAAGCCAAAATTGTCTCAAATGTGCAAGTGCCACCTTAGGTCGCGTGAGGAAACAGGTGTTTAAAAATCATGAAATGAGATCTAAAAGCAATCATGGTTTATCATGATCAAAGAGAGCTGAGACATGTACAATGTTGAAGAGATCTTAACAAACTGGAGAAAGGCCATCAATGCGGCTAGCAAAATATCATTCGAATTCAGTTGAAAGACAGACACCAATATTAGTGTCTCTCACAAGTATTGAGGCGATGATCATTTAATATCAACTTCACTGGGCCAGAAACGTTATCCTGATGTCCAATTCTAGACTCCCGAAAGAAAGTCCTATTCTCCCAGCTCAGTCAAGGTGCATGCTCAAGAGGGGAACAAAGTGATTCAAGGATATCCTCAAAGCCTACATGAAGATATGCAATCCAAACTCATAGAAGACAACAGCCCAGGACAGCCCCTTATGGGGGCGGAGCCCTCTGTAAGTATCTCAGCACGTCAAAAAACCTTCATTTATGACAGGAGATGTAAAAGTGAGTGTAGCAGAAGCAGTGGGTTGCGGCTTACGTTAACAACCCACCGACCTTCAGACACTTTTACCAATCCATTAGTAAGGATTAAACTTCAAACAATCTTTCAGTATAAAAGAAAGGCAAAACCTGTCTGTCTGCCACAAGATAACGTACATTTCATTTACCCGATGAAACATAAAAGTTTAATCAGAGGAAATTATCACAATAGCAATGCTGTGCTGCTTTTAATATGTGTTTCTGAAGTTTCATAATATCATTATTATGAAATAGATTTTCAATTGTTATAAAGATACAGCAAATGTCTCTTTAAAAACAGAGTACAGAAATTATTGTTACACAATTTTGCAGTCTGTTATAGTCCTAGTAAGCAGTGAAAACCTGTCATATTTTACGCTGTACTAGACTGTAGCATCCCGCTGCCTGCTGTGATGTCACGGGTCAGAAGCTGTATGGTGCAAAGACCCCACAAACTAACAGACAGAAATAAATAGCAAATATACAGCTTTCATCTTTGGATTTGATAGACTCATGTAGAGCACTATGGCAGCCATTTTCCAGGAAACGGAAGAGTCCTCCTCCTCCATTTTACTACTGGGCAGATCGCGTTCAGCGCTCCATGTGAATGCAGGATGCACTCAAAGCAGGAAAAACAAGCCTCTTTGGGTATGATGTAGTCACTTGGTTATGGGGCCCGTTGAGTGTTAAATCATGTGAAAAACTGCTTGATCTTCATCAGAAGAATTATTCACCTCTTCAAATATCTTCTTTATTTATTCACATCATACCGTTATGCGGCACCTTAAAGAGACACTCCTTGCGTGTGTTTTCAAAAATATCTATGTTTGAATTAGGGGGTTTCCAGAGCTGGACCATGTTAATTTCAGCACCGGGGACCGTTGCTTCCTGAGATACTTATATACGAAGAGGGTGCCGGTAGCATCCCAGGGCTATTGAAATGGCGGCTTTAAATGTCCAATGCCCTGCGGGCCAACAGGAAGCCATGAGATCATCCCTTGCGGCTTCCTATTGGCCCACACAACACGGGACATTTAAACTGCGTAGGGATACCGGCACCCCCCTTCGGAGGTAAGTATCTCGGGATAGCAGGAGGTCCCCGGAGATTAAATTAACGGGGTTCAGCTCCAGAGACACCCTGCTTCAAACCTATTACAAAATAAATAAATAATGTGTCCTCCGGGGTGCGGCTTTAAGGGAAATTACTCCAAGCTTCAGACGGCTTTTACTTCTGAGGGGAATGGGACAGATCTCAATCTGAATTCTGTAACCCAAAGGCAGGTGATGGAAATGTAGCTCTAAATATGGCGTAATTGTTGTCCATTGTATACATGTTTAATAAAGCAAGTTTTTAACACATTAGTGAGAGGCTATTTAGGGGTCCCCCTAGGATTGAATATTTCCCAGCCCTCAATTGGTCATAGAGTGTACATAGGAATCTTGGTTAGTCTATTAACCCCTTCATTCCTTCCACTATCTCCTTCCCGTATGCACCCGATTGACATATACAATCCATTCATATAGAAGGAGAGCGGCAGTATCTCTAATTTCTAAATATGGCACAAGACAAAAGTCAGCACAGAGCAACACTTTTGATAGTGTTATGTTTGCGGGTTTGAAGGTGACTTCTGCAAATGTGTGAGATGGTTTCCAGCTTTATCGAACTAATTGGCAATGATGTTTGGATGAAAGATTTAGTGAATATGCAACTTCCTTCACAAATTCACAAAAGCATTCGCAAAGCGAGTCAGGGCCCTTTCACTGATTTCTGCTCTGGAGAAATTGTGTTTAGGCTGTTCTGCCAAAGACTGCGATCCTCCGGATTCAGGAACTTGTCTAATTCTGGGCACCCCTCCAGCTAGTTCTGGGTAGGATTTGCTTCCCACTCCCCAACTCTATTACAGAGTCACCTTGGTGGGGGACTGCAAACGAAACAAAACCAAAATGCTAAAACTAGAACTATGTAACTAAACAGAAAAAATAACTAAAGAACGGCAGAGGGGTTGAACTGAGCTTTTCTGGGGACCAGTCTTGACCTAGGCCCCAAGTTAATGATCGTGGGTGGGGAGGTTGTTGAGGGGTTGACATCGGCCTTACTGTTGAGGTGCGCCCACCTGTTCAGCGAAGGATTTCAGATGGGCCCGGCACAGAAGTTCTGCCCGACTTCTGATGGACTGTGCCCAAGTTTTAAGATAGACCAGCTGGGGCCCCCTCTGCCAGGTCTCGGACACTTGTCCCTGCTTCCCTCTGTCAGCGGCCCTCGTTGGACTCTTTATATTAGCTCCCCCCATCCCCTAGGCTGACAGTAGCTGGTGGAAGGGGTGTGGACCACAAATATATATATATATATCATCTGGGGTGTACACTAACTGATTATTCTTTTTTTATATACTGTATATAGTACTGTAGATATAGACTGAACAGCGCTCTTGTAGTGTTATGTATGTAACCCTCCTTGCCCGGCTCTAAAGGAGTTTACATCGATTTGAACAATATACATGACAATGCTCAGTTTCTCATACCTGTTCAGGGTGCTGGGTCGGTGCAGATAGAAAAAGGATGGGTGGCGGAAACTTTTATAGTACTGTACAAACAAGAGTTGTATTCAACATCCGTTTATAAGGCTTGCCATACAAGGACAGACTTCAAGTTAGACATTAACTCATGAGCAATCATAAAGTTGCTCTGTGCTTCTTCCACTGGTAGCTCTCACTCCTACGCTGGTTAGGTTCTTATGCTTTTTTCCCTTGGTATTGGTTAGATTGGCAAACTCCTGCATATCGTCAACAATGTCCCATCCCAGGTGGTCCCCTGTTGGGAATACACTCAGCTTTCGGGATCAGTATCCCATTACTGTGTACTACATACTTCGTCCATGCATATTGGATCGGTATTTTCTAAGGAACTTCCTTTGGGGCCGATCCGATTATGCTCTGGAGCTACTACTTTGAGAACCCCTACTGGGCACATGCTCACTCCTCTTCCCAAGTGAGAACAATCTTGGGAGCTAACTATATAGCGCATATTCCTTAGCTGAAAAAAACAAACAGGGACATGACACTCTTAAAATACATATCTGTAAATGTAAACATATTTACAGGACTCACTGTGAGGCCCTCTTCCATAACTCTGAGGAACCTGCTTCTAGAACATTGGGTGGAGCTATATATACCCTTCTATTTCCCTATGGTGACATCACAAGTCACAAGACATGCTACTGTACATCACATGTTGGGGAAGGGCAATACCAGAGTGATCCCACCCGGTTAACCCATTAAGTCCATTAACCCCTTAGACTAATTAGTGTAATGACTACATGTAGGGGCTACATGTAATTATAAAACAAAATCCATAAATTAAGGGCCCTTTAGCATCTTATAAACATTCCTTAATGTGGTTTAATTTCTCACAGTGAGCTAAGCTCTTCAGAACATGTTTAATTTCTATATCAGTGACACTTTTAACAAATGAATTTAAAAAGTGCTCTAAACATGTTTGGATTCCCCTGGTCTCAGTCCTATTGTTCTATAACCCCGTAATCCTGCAGGATCACTGAGCTATGACTGAATCCTTTTAATTTGTCATTCATGAGTCCACGGCCTTCTTATTTGCAACTGATTTTTCCTCCACCAGGGCCGACTGCAGCTAAAATGTGAGCATCCGACAGCTGAAGCAGAAATTACCATCGCGATATACTGTAGGTGAGCAGGTCTTTCTGTGACCCTGCCTCATATCACCTAGTATACAGTAGGGTTTAAATCATGCTGCTGGACTGAGCCACTGATTGAGCCACCTGTGCTAAAACTGAGACATCCTTAAAATCGGACCTGTTGGGGAGGATTGAGGACTGGAGTTGAGCACCCCTGTTTGAATACAATAAGTATGGTTGATACCTATTTTTGTTTTTTAGCTTGATTATGCAGTTTTGCACATTCAGTTTTAACACTGAACAAATACTATTCTCTTCTGGCTTCATTAAGGCAAGAAAGCTTGCTTTTCAGTTACTGAAGCTGTTACGGTTGAAGCAGCATGCAGTAATCAGCCAATTCTACAGAATTTGTGGAAAACTGCACTCATAATAATACATTTTTACCATAGAATATTTCAGACATAATAACTGCAACAAAGCCTTCAGCAAAAGAAAAATAGAATATGATTCATGGAATCTAGTAATTGCAGGTATTTTAAAAAAAAAGTTGTGTGTTTGTAAATTAACTGTCTGTAAATTAAATTAAATTATTGTGATACAGTAAACTCAATTAAAAAATATACTGCATTACTACAATTTAGATAAATAGATGCAGGTTTCCATGTGCAGTAACTTGTTACAAACGATGAAGGCTAAGTGTATGGTTTAGAAAGGACTACTGCGTTAGAAATATGCACTTCCACTGGCATTTATTTAGTAGAAATGTAGTCAGTGTCGCATACTGAACAAATTATGTAGCAGTGTTACTGGCAAAGAGACTTTTCTATATTTCATGTTATTTGCATCTTATGGCAGTGTCAGTGACGTGCTGCCATATGTATGCACATATTTAGGGTTGCCAGGTGTCCAGTATTGAACCGAACTATCCTGAATTTGAGCACTCTGTTCAGTAAAACAATTGCGGTAACACTGGACATGTATGTGTCCAGTGATACCTCTCTGGATATACTGACCTGACCGGCTTGGGGGGGCTAAGGGATTTTCCCTAGCAGGGCTCTTGCTAGGGGGCTGGGAAGCTTCCTCCATCCTGTATGACTGCTGCCGAGTAATGCAGCCAATCAGGAGGAGGTGTCAGGAACCTGGGGGTGGGGCCAAGGAGAGGAGGAAACAGCATATAGCGGAGAAGTGAGTGTGTGTGTGTATCTCGGGCGCGTCACACCTTTCACCATTGCAGTATTTTGGAGAAGCCATCTGGCAACCCTATATATCTTTATAAACAAGTGAATTCATTAAGAATCACATTTTATTAATAATGCTAATATATGCAAATATATAAAGATTTATTTTTGGTTGTTGTTACTTTTGAGTTAGCATTTTCATATCAGGGTATCACAACAAAAACAGCATATCAAATTAAAAATTACCGGGTAAAAATAAATTACAGAAATGTAAATAATAATAATAATAATAATAATAATAGGGGGTGGAGGGGAGAGGAGAGGGTGAAGGGGGGGGGAAGGGGAGAGAAGGAAGGGGGAGGGATTCCGGGATTGGTACTGTCCTGGAACAGGATTGTTCATTTCTGTTACCCCCCCCCCTTGAATGCTCTGCCTGCTAGCCCTTTATATTTCAGTTGCATGTTTTCTCTGCTCTGAAAACTGACAGTGCCTGTGTAATCAATACATTATTGTTACATATTCCTTTCTTTACACTGCCAGTAGTTGGCTGCCTTGCCAACCTCTTTAATCCCCCTGGCTAAGTGGACTTTTCCATACTCCCCTGTCTGTATTCACAGGTAGCATAGTCCTGTCACAATTCCTGTGTGATAAATATTACTCACTTCCTTTTCCATCCTAAGCAGGCTGAGTGAGTACCTCTCATGCTATCTACCCTCTGGCAAGGCCATTCCGTTTTTACCTTCCTCTAACTACAAAGCACCTTTACCCTAGAGAAGCACTCTCTCACCACTCCATACCATCTACAAGTGCACTTATCTGACTTGACTTGGTGTGCTTTCAAAAGGGGACGAGTTAAGCTATCTCTGCAACCGCCTGCACCCCCCCCCCAAAAAAACCCGCCCCCCCCCCCCCCCCCCCCCAAATTTGCTCACTGCTGCACAGTACTATATAAACTACTATACGTGAGATGAAATGGTGACACGTAATCCATGGGATCCCTCATCTCAATAATATCTACACAGAAGTAAATTGTGGTTTCCAGCACTCAATATGCAAAATGAATGCTAGAAAGAGACTCAGAGAAAGAAAAGTAAAATAATTGTTTACTCAATGCATATCACATATACACAATGTATGTGGGAACAGTGCTGATGTGCAGAGCTGTCACGAGTCATGAAAAAAAAATACAATTACTGCAAAGAGAAACAAATATACTTATCTACATACATATTCTTATCACAGAGCTGCAGATAAGTATATTTGCTTCTCTTTATAGAGTTCATTTTGCAGATTGAGTGCTGGAAACCACAATTTACATTGTATATTTTACAGTTCTCTCTATGGATATGTAACCCCCCCCCCCTTCTGGGATTACTATTGCCTTAAAGGGTTAACTATATGGACTCAGTCAGGGTAATGCCCCAAGCCTGCCACCTGCCATAGGATGACTGGATATAATCCAAGCCACTTTCTCTGTAGGCATGGTTACTAGTGATGTCTCTAGTAGGTATATCTAGTGAGGGTAGATGGTTCAGGTTCCTGGAGGAGGGACAGTGGAGGAGCTTCACTGTAAGTTATGTTTAAGTATATATTAAATGTACTAAGGATGTCTGCTCACCTTTATTATTAAATAGTTAAGCAACGTGCCCCTCCTTGGCATAGCCCATAGCAGTGGTCAGAGTTTGTTCGTCTGCCCTGAAAGAGGAATATACCTGTTACTGTGGGGGAGGGGAGGGGGTGAATCCTTTTGAATAAGGGCTCCGGAGAACCATGGGATTGGTCCATACTGACAATTCTCACTGCAAGCCTAACTCCTATATGTATGGACAATGTATGTATGTCTTTATTTATATAGCGTCATTAATGTACTTAGCGCTTCAAGGTAGTAACACAAGTGACAATCATAGAAATAACAAATCATACGAATAACAGATCATGGGAATAAGTGCTTCAGACATAAAAGTAACATTTAGGAAAAGGAGTCCCTGCTCCGAAGAGCTTACAATCTAATTGGTAGGTGGAACATACAGATGCAGTAGGAGGGCATACTGGTAAGTGTGTCTACAAGGGGCCAAGCTTTATGTATCAGGTGTATAGTGTTAGCAACAGAGCTACTCATATGCTTCGTTAAGCAGCTATGTTTTAAGGTGCGTCTTAAAGGTAGATAGAGAGGGTGATAGCCGGGTATTGAGGGGAAGGGCATTTCAGAGGTGTGTGGCAGTCAGAGAGAAATGTTTAAGGCGGGAGAGGGCTTTAGATACAAAGGGGATAGAGAGAAGGCATTCTTGAGCGGAACGCAAGAGTCAGGATGGTGCATAGCGAGAAATTAGGGCTGAGATGTTAGGAGGGGCAGAAAAGTGTAAAGCTTTAAAAGTGAGGAGGAGAATTAAATGTGGGATATGGGATTTGATAGGAAGCCAGGAGAGGGATTTTAGCAGGGGAGATGCTGAGACAAATTTAGGAAAGAGTAGAGTGATTATGGCAGCAGCGTTTAGGATAGATTGATAAGTGAGAATTTTAGCAGTCGAGCAACAGAGGAAAGGGCGTATCTTTGTGACATTGCAGAGGAAAAAGCGTCAGGTTTTAGATACGTTTTGAATGTGAGAGGAGAAAGTGAGAGAGGAGTCAAGTGTGACCCCTAGGCAGGGTGCTTGCGCTACTGGGTGTATGACTGAACTTCCAACAGTAATATGGAAGGAGGTGGTGGGGCCAGGTTTGGGAGGAAGTATGAGGAGTTCTGTTTGTGCCATGTTAAGTTTAAGTCGGCGGAGGGCCATCCAGGATGATATTGCAGAGAAACATTCAGAAACATTGGCCTGTACAGCAGGTGTAAGGTATGAGGTCGAAAAGTACATTTGTGTGTCATCAGCAGAGGGATAATGGAACCCAAGGGATGTGATTAGGTCACCTAGAGAGAGTGTGTACAGAGAAAAGAGGAGAGGTCCAAGGACAGAGCCCTGTGGTACCCCCACAGAGAGGTCGATAGAGGAGAAGGAGGTGTTAGCAGAACTTACGCTGAAAGTACTGTACGATGGGAGAGGTAAGAAGAGATCCAGGATAGAGCTTTGTTATGAATGCCAAGAGTATGGAGAATGTGAAGGAGAAGAGGGTTGTCCACAATATAAAATGCTGCAGAGAGGTAGAGTAGTATGCCAGAGTGTAATGACCTCTGTCTTTGGCAGCATGAAGGTCATTAGTTATTTTAGTGAGGGCTGTTTCACTTGAGTGAGCAGTAAGGAAGCCAGATTGTAGATGGTCTACAAGGATGGAAATGCACTGAATGACGACATAATGGTCCTGAGGATAGGAGTAGCACTACCAAGGGTCCTGGTGGGAAGGAGGAAACTCCAAACGCAAAACAGAGGACTACCACTCAGACCCATTCAAATGGTAACAGGCCGAGTACCTCCCTATAGAGTAGTGATAGCTATCAGTGAAGAAATGTATATGCAACAGTATTGTTGTCTTAGAGAGGTCTTTGTATGTGGAACCTAATCAATATGAATGAATAAAGCTCTGGTTTGTACCACTAATGTTCCTGGCGCCCTTTATTACCACCTCTTCGCATACACGCCCAGCGTGCACACGTCCACCACCCTGAGCAAGGTAATGAGAGAGACGTAGCACCACTGCCACTGTGTAAATAAATCATCCCGATGTCCACACGTTTTGAGCCGGGTAAGGAGGAGTTACAGATAAATTATGAAAGCCAATATAAAAATGTATTCATCGTAGGAAACAGTGTATTTTACTTAGTCTCTTGTTATGCTGGATTGTTATTTAGTAGGTTGTTGAATTTAAACCCAAAGTACTCGGATATGTACCCTTAAAATTATTCATATTATCTGCCTGATTTCGTAGTTGTTATTAATGTCGACAGCATTAATTGCAAGGAAAATTGAGGTTAAGTTGCTTACAGTGACAGCTATTGTTCAAACAACAAATAGCATGTCATTTGGTTGAATACGCAGAATGCCTCTGCCTTTTAGGATGGATAGAGCTTTTTAACATTTTTAAAACAACTTCCTTCGTAGCTCATAATCATTGTTTGGCTATCTACCAGTTACCATCAGTGGCAAATTCAAAGGCCTAAAATCTCCTCTCTGCAAGGATGTCCTGTTAAAGGTGCATTCCCTCTATATCAGCACAGGTTTGAAGCAGGAGCTGAACACGGCTCGCCGCCAGAAACCTGCTACTTCTTATGCATGTTAGAAAGTGGGGGGGGGGATGCCATCATATTGTCCCCCAAGTGCTCATCTTCTCCCCGTCTCCCTTCCCTATCACCACCATCTGCCCTAACGCCCATACATTTTCCATTTCTTGAAAAACTTTTCGGAACCCCTCTCCATATCACTCATCGGGGCAGAGCCAAAGAAGTTCCCTAATGACTTCACAAGACGTTAACTTCAGTCAGTGGGGCCTATTGTTGTAGGTTCGATAACTAACCCATAGAGCATTTTGGGCACTTCTCGAACGATTTTGCATATGTAGCTATTCAGAAAGCTCCGATAACATGCCAAACTCGCTCGAGAAATGCTTCTTCCCAAGTGGTAGCTCTCCCGCTGAGGCTGAGATTATAGTACGCCTGACGTACGTGCGTGCGTGGCGAGAACAACATACGTCTTCCCTATGATGCCGCCCATAGTGCGCGCGATCGTGATTGTCTGAAGTATTGGAATCTTTATGAACAAAGAATAAAAATAATTATTATAACAGCAAAGGAAACCAATGTTCTAGTTGCCGTATTGGTCTTCGAGAGGTGAACATTTATTGCAGGTTGTGATAGCTTAAAATTGAATTTTAGTGTACAGAGCTTTGGAATCTTCGCTGGTTTCCAGCACAATTAAAATCCAAATATGTGTTGATGAAATGTCAATGACCATTTTGAAATGCTTTCTAAAAGTGGCATTTAAAATACTGTTTGGAAGAAGAAAGTGTACTTCCAAAATAAGTTCATATGATATTCCAGATTTGATCAACACAAAGAAACTTAAAGTTGTCATAACCACCCTCACTGATTTTATACTGCATCTTGACAATAAGTCTAATTTATTAAAACTGTCCAGTAAATATTTATTATTGTATTTGAATACTGAATAATGAAATCAGTTTCAGCTGTTTTTAGATTTTATTCAAAAGGAAAGAGCAGAAATAACAATACATTTGGGCAATAATCGTTTGGTATGCAGATTAGGTTAGGTCTTGTGTAGCAAGTCAAATATTGAAATCTTTACAGAGATGATATATAAATATGTCACTGCAACTAATAAAGGCACTGGGGGGGAGAAATAGTGACTTGAAGGTGACAAAGGAGATGCCACAGGGCGTTCTCCTACTCCATATATAATGTCATTGCCACTAGGACACTGTATACAGGTGAGCCGACGAGTAGTCTAAAACTTGCCTTAAACTTACCTTGGAAAATCTGGGGCTATCACCAACAAGATCCAGGTACATGCTGGGTACATGCTGCAACATTTCAGTGATTTCTGCAGAGACTAATGGCCCATCGGATTAACACAGCAGGTGTCCCTGGCAGTCCCGTCATTTGGATCATGTGACGCCGCATTGCCATAGCAACATGATGACACATGACGTTGTGACGTCAAAACGCTGGTGCCAAGGTAAGGAAAGGGGCAGCGAGCATTGGGGGGAGAGCCAGCAGGGGTGGCGCAGGGGAGAAGATTGCGCAGCTCTGCTCTATAATATGGGGCCTATTCTATAAGCCTCGATAAGCCACTTATCGAGCACTTATTGGCCAAAATGCCTACTACTATTCAGTAAGCCACAATAAGTGGGCGATAAAGGCAGAAATCGCCCACATTTTAAGCCGTCAAAAAAAGATCGCTGGGTGAGCAGCGATAAGGGACTTATCGGCAGGTTCTGAAACTCGTGCAATTCTAGTAGCCTTGTTTAGTTTAGAGGATAATCGCGGCTCTAGAATGGCGAGTTTCTCACAAAATCCTCCCGCCAGGAAAAGTGGTGGGAGGCTGGGGAGAACCTGCTGAGAACGTGGTGAGAGAGGGACTTAGAAAAAAATGCATTTTTCCTGCATCCGATTCATGCCGGGAGTCTCCGGAGTCGATACCCATTAATATCAGCACCAGAGGCCCCCGGCATGAATCCCATGCAATAAAAATGCATTTACAGTCAACTTCATTACCTTAGCGGTTATCCGCTAAGGCAATGAAGCGGTTAACTACCACTGCCATGTTTATTGTGGGTAGCGGGGGTGGGTGAAGGTAGTATTTGGCCCTTGGTGGGTGTTTAGGCCTTGCGGGGGTGGGTGGGGGTTGCGGGTGGAGTTAACCCCTTCATTACCTTAGCGGTTAATAGCGCTAAGGTAATGAAGGGGTTAACCCATCCCGCTACCCACCCAGTAGGTATAAACACCCACCAAGGGCCAAATGCCAACTTCACCCATCCTCGCTACCCACAATAAATATTTTAAACCACAACAACCCAACTACCCACCTCCTCTACCCCCAACAGCCCCCACCCCCCAAACACATACAGTACAGTAATAGACAAAATTACTATTATCCAGATATGGATAATAGTACATTTGCCCGTTATAAAATCAAACATTAGCCAGTCAGCATTAATAAAGTAAATAAAACGTTCAACTTACCCCTGCCATCATGAAGGGCATCCTTATCAGCATATTGCAAGTCCATGTCCTCCGATGCCAGCAAGAATACAAAAAAATATATAATGTAATGGCCCCTAACCTCTTAATCACCTAAGCGCTTAATAACCGCTATAGTAATTAAGGGGTTAACCCCCGTCCCATGCTACGCACCCAGGAGGCTAACCACCCACCCCGGCCCCACTATACTCACCCTGCCCCCAATTATTGGCACAGTGGTATATCATACCTGTGACAGAGTGAAGTCAACTCCTATCAGTTACGCCTGGGAGACATATGTCTGAGTGCTTCATCCAGCACTCATAAGGGTTAACTTAGGTAGTCAGGAAGTAAGCTGACACCTGAGAGCCAGAAAGGTAGAAAAGGATCTTGTTACCAGCAGTAGCTGTCTCTCTCAGCAAGAGCTCTCCAGTTGTAATCCAGGGGGAGCATGGAGGGAAATAGAACAAAAAAGACAAGATAACAATCTAAGTGTAGACAGTTTTAAAATAGTGTATAAATTCTGTGTTCTGTCTTGGCTCGTATGTGTTGCCTACTTACAAGATGTAAGTCAAAATCAAGCGGTTTTGACACACAATGGTCTCTGCTAGAAGGATTTCTCCACCAGGTAATGGGGTCTCCAACTCTCAGCTCAGCAGCAATGTGTATGTAAAAGAAAGTATAACCATAGTGCAGACCAGTACAATATAAAAAACTCGACTTTATAGGGTTAAAAAATGAACACTTACAATAAAAACAAGTGATTTAAGCATGTGTCACAATTTTTGTGATCAAGGAGAGAAGAGTTTGTTAACTTCAGGCTCACCCGCCTCCTCCGATGTGACTTGGTGTGAACCACCACTCTCTGGGACTCTGTACCTCCGGCGGTGGACGCCGTCTTCCAGGCCTTTCTCCCCTCGTGGGCTCCCTCTTATGTGGGTTATTCGGCTCCCATTAACAGATGCTGGCAAGCACTGTACTTGGAGCTGGCTCTCGGGTGGATGATTCTGCCTCCCTCTCACGCCGATGCGTCACCTCCGCTCCGTCCCGATACGTCACTTCCGGTCGCGGTTGTGTGAGTATCTGTTTGGAAATCTCTCCTCTCTCCTCTCTCCTCTCAGGGCGGCTACCACTCTACGCGTTTCGCCAAAAAAGGGTGCGTGGCTTCCATCATCCACCCGAGAGCCAGCTCCAAGTACAGTGCTTGCCAGCATCTGTTAATGGGAGCCGAATCACCCACATAAGAGAGAGCCCACAAGGGGAGAAAGGCCTGGAAGACGGCGTCCACCGCCGGAGGTACAGAGTCCCAGAGAGTGGTGGTTCACACCAAGTCACATCGGAAGAGGCGGGTGAGCCTGAAGTTAACAAACTCTTCTCTCCTTGATCACAAAAATTGTGACACATGCTTAAATCACTTGTTTTTATTGTAAGTGTTCATTTATTAACCCTATAAAGTCGAGTTTTTTATATTGTACTGGTCTGCACTATGGTTATCCTTTCTTTTACATACACATTGCTGCTGAGCTGAGAGTTGGAGACCCCATTACCTGGTGGAGAAATTCTTCTAGCAGAGACCATTGTGTGTCAAAACCGCTTGATTTTGACTTACATCTTGTAAATAGGCAACACATACGAGCCAAGACAGAACACAGAATTTATACACTATTTTAAAACTGTCTACACTTAGATTGTTTTCTTGTCTTTTTTGTTCTATTTCCCTCCATGCTCCCCCTGGATTACAACTGGAGAGTGACGATTTGTGGGACTAGTGAAACCAGTCCCCACCAGCTGGGTTTGAGCAGGGGGTTTTAACTTTATAATATCATTTGCACGTTATTTGAGCACATCACCATTGTTTTATAATCAATTGATTTTGTTAAAATTCACTGTATAACACAAGTGTACACTAATAGAGTTAGCGTCGTTTCTTTCACCTTCACGTAGCACACATCTCTCAGCAAGAGCACATGGATGTATGTGCTGCTAGCCAGAAGGATACAACACTACTTACTGCAGCCAAAGTAAGATTTGTTTAATTTGTTTTCATGACTACTTAAAAGACTCTGAAGGTTTGGTTATGGTTTAGCCAGCCAGCCTGCTAGATAGGTCTGCTGTGTTAGTCAGTTTTTCTCCCATCATGGAGCAGGATTTATTTTGTTAAAAGGGACAGTGTACCCGCATGTTATGTTACTGTGGAGAAATAAAGCCATTGAACATTTTTCATTATCCTGAAACTACACGTGTGGACTGTTCCCTGACCTCGGCTACAGGTCGTCCTGCCACAATACCCAATAATCAAAGAAATACACAAGCACCGAAACACCTCAACAATAAAGGGGTGGTGGGTAGTATGGTTGTTGTATTTCTTTTTGTTTCTTGGGGGTAGAGGGATTGGGTGAAGGAGGTAGTATCCCCAAGGATGGATGTTTAGGCCTTTCGGGGGATAGCAGGACTGGTTAACCCCTTCATTACCATAGCGGTTCCAACCGCTATGGTAGTGAAGGGGTTAACACTTCCCGCAACCTTCCAGGCAGGCCTAACCACCCACCCTGGGACTACTACCCCTTCATCCACCCCCTCTGCCCCAAGAAACAGGCTATTGAGGCTAGCCGCTAAGGTAATGAAGCTGTTTTAATATACATTTTATTACTAGTGTAGATGAGCAGGGGGTCTCCGGAGCAGAACCGCGTTGATTTGAGGTCTGGGGACCCCCTGCTTCCCGAGATACAGGCCCCGTTATGGGGTGCTGGTATCTCCTATGCATTTTATTCTCCACGGTCACGTGGCGCGAGACATTTAAATGCATAGGAGATACCGGCACACCATAATGAGGCCTGTATCTCGAGAAGCAAGGGGTCCCCAGAACTCAAATCAACGCGGTTCTGCTCCGGAGACCCCATGCTCATCTACACTAGTATTAAAATTTATATTAAAATATTTTGATCGCTGGCGAGATATGCGCCGGGAGAGCCGGCTGTCTCTGTGCAGCTCTCTCTGCAGCTGAAAGAAATCGCCGTGTAAGGCCTTTTGAGAGAGGCAATCATCACGCCCCCAACTACTCGCCCGTTTTGGTAATTTTGTTATCAAAGGTAATCGAGGCTTTCTGAATACCGTGACTGCAACACTCAAAAAACAGGCAGCGAAAACAGTGCGCCGTTTTTTTTTATGAAGGCTTATAGAATAGGCCCCTATGTGTCCATTGAAACTGTAACATAAAGGATACTTCAATGTAAGAACCTGAACAATGAAAAGTGAGCTGTATTTATTTTTAATTTTGAAGATGTTTGATCTCTTATTCAATCACACACAGCGTAACTCATTAGCTCATATAGCGGTCATTTAACGTTCTCTCAATTTAAGTGGGGCATTATTCTGCCAAAGGATGCTTATTGCTTAGTGTCACAGTTACATTTCTAACATCTTTTAGGGATCACATTTAATATTTTTCTAAATCATGTTTACCAACTTGGACATACTGTATCTAGTTCCAGAGCTCATATCGACTAAACAGAGTACAGAACACTAATTGCATAGGGTCATTGACACAAATTAAATCATGACCTTCTCTAGTATCTGGTTTTGAAAAGCCAAGTGACAATATCCCAACGTATGCCAAACACTTGATTCATGTGGAGTGTAGATTTGCCTGCAGTTCAATGCACTTGTGCGCAATGTCTGACATACTGAATCAATATAGGCACATGTGTATCTGCAATCCACTGCAATGCATGATTATACAGTAAGTTACACTTATTAAGATTACTATGTAAAATGGGCCAAGTATATTATTGAGTCTGTTTGCAAGTTGGTATCAGGGATGCAAGTTTCAGCTGATATCTGCTACGATTAGTATTGGAAATACAGTAAGTAAAATGTTACCTTTGTAGATATATATACGTAGTTAACACATAGATGTCCACCTTGCAACTTCTACAGTTAAGTGGAGAGATTTGAGCATGACTCCTCCAGACATTAATAATTACCAAAGCAGCTTATGTGGAGCCCACAAATAGGTGTGAGGCAAATAGGATCCTTGAAGAAATGGTGGACTTCTGCTTCTTATCCTCATGCTTACTAGGAAGGAAAAACTAACTGTGTAGCCACCAAGAATTGAACGCTTTACCAGAGTGAGCTGTTCAACAAATGCAAATTCCAGTAAGGAATATCTTCAGCTGAAAGATTCAGCAACAAATAGTGCTGTCTTATCAAGCATCAAATTGATTTCAACCCCCAATAATGAAATCTGATAACACAGCTTGAAAATTGAGGAGATCCAGGAATATCTCTCTTGCACTCAAGCAAAATAAAACTATAGCAAAATGTTTCTCAGGCAGAAAAGTGGTAAAATGAGGATGAACTCATCTTCATTGGACCTGTGTCAACAGAATCAAAGTTCATCAACTTTATGTGCCGGTGAAGAAACTTGTGCCAAACTTCACTTTTCTAAATTTCTTGATGAAGTTACAGCCAGCGTTCTTAATCCAAAGAGCCCGAAGACATTTTGTGCTGGAAAATCTAAACATGCACTTAGTATAGTGCAAAAAGTCTGAATGATGTACACAGAACCAGAAGAAGTACCAACTGGAAAGAAGATCCAGTTTTTAAAGACTACCTTGAAACTGATACAGAATGGGTGAGGATTGATGATGCCTTTGAGACAAAATCCATGGCCGAGTCCGAAAAGGTTTTAAATATCGACCCTAAATTTCTCCAGCATAACATGCCTTTAAAGCACAAAGTACAAGAATGCCTGGGAAGAGAAGACCCTGCATCTCAAAGTAATGACCTTCCTGATTACAATCCTCCATTTATAACTGAAAGTACAAATATGGTGAGTTTTCCCAACTCCAGTATTTTCTGGATTCATTATTTTCTATGTAGTAGGAATGAGTATTATTATTTTTTGAAGGGTGAGAAGTATCTAGTTCAGCTTTGTCTATAGCATGTATTAACATGTGAAAACCACAGCAGTCATATGCATACTTGTTATATTTGTGATTGTGATTACTATAATGTTTTAAATTCGCCAAGTTATTTTATTTGTGCAACGATAATTGTTGTACATTTAATGTAACCTTGTATCTCATCATAACTCTGTGCCCAGCACATACTTGAAAACGAGAGGTAACTCTCAATGCATTACTTCCTGGTAACACATTTTATAAATAAATACATTTGAAGGGGAAAAATCAATAATTTTGTAGCGTAGAAATTGGCTATCGGGAGATTACATTGGTGCACTTGTTCTATATTCAGCTTGAAACACATCCATTACTAAGGCAGGTATCTAATGAGTCTCAAATGTACAACTCCATCATCATGTAATTCTCCAAGTCCAGTTGTTCTGACCACAGGGCACCTTTAATTCTAACAATGACATCAATTGTTGTCAACTGCACAAATGTATGGTTGGTATAGTTAATTAATAAAAAGCATAATTTCATTTACAAACCTGGCTATGCTGAATTCAACATAACGAACATATATCAGTTAATACGTACTGCTTTCCATCATACTTGAGAAGGAGCTACTTAGTAAGTAAAGACACCAACTCTAAACAACGACACTGAGTTTGAATCAGGGGAACCATGGTTCAATTCCCAGTGTCAGCTGCTTGTTAGCTTGGGTAAGTCACTGTATCTCCAGGCATTAAAATCATAGATTGTAAGCTCATCTGGGCAGGGACTGTGTCTGTAACATTCCTAGATGTGCACTATACTGTAATTGTAAATCGCTTTGAGTCTCATTGGGAGAAAAGTGCTGTATGAAATAAAGTTATTTTTTATATAAACCACAATTGTTTTGTATAAAGAGTTGAGACAGTGTCTAATAGGTACGAAGAACAACATATTGGAAAATAAAACATCTGGCCTACAAGTTCTCTGGTAAATAAATACTAGCATGTATATTGTTTATACCGTGTAATTTCCATAATTGCTGACCCCTTCAGTGTCAACTTATTTTGACCTGGTCAATTCTACAATAAATTGGTTGTTTAAAGTGAATCATAATTTTAATAATGATTTATGCATTGATTGAATAAAAAAATACAGATCAAGAAATATCAATTTGCTGTAGTTTTAGCCAAATCATTTCCACAAGATTTGATTTACTAATGATGACCAAGACATACAACTAAAGGTCATGAGTTGTCAACATGCCAAAGATACGTACATTAGTTCAGGAGTGGACAACTCCAGTCCTCAAGGGCCACCAACACGTCAGGTTTTAAGAATATTCCTGCTTCAGCACAAGCTCAGTCAAAGACTGATTGAGCTACCTGTGCTGAAACAGATATTATTAAAACCTGGCCTGTTGGCGGCCCCTGAGGACTGCGTTTGGCCCCCCTGCATTAGTTGATCGCTGTATCTAGCACACTAAGACAAATGCTTCATACGTCCATTATTCAACGTAAATAATTCATTACTGAATACTTCACGCGAGCTAACTCGCATAACCTACTGTATGTGTACAGTGTCACTGAAATACATTTGCAGCACAGAGTTCTGTCTTATTTTCCGTGTTCCACTTCTATGTATTATACAAATAAAAATGGTGTACATTTAGGGAGCTATTCAGCAAAAGGAATATATATGGGAAAAGTCAGTCGCTGATATAAACTTACTCATGACCCTCCTTGGTTTTTGGTATGTCATGATACTGCTGTGGCCAAGCTTAATCTAAAGCTTGCCCGCATTTGTCCCGGCCATTTCAATTTTGGCGCCGGAATTGGCCGCGCGCCAGCCGCATCTCACGGCCGGTTCTCCAATCAGCGCCTAATGGCGCTGAACAATAGAAGCGCCTGCAGCGCTGGAGAGGGGAAAAAAAGCCAGAATCTTAATGCGTTTGAAAATTAACCGCGGAGGCAGCCGCCGTAGACTAAGGGCGGCCACCACTGTATATTGTACAGTATAATAACATTTTTCTTATATAGCACTGACAGTGTACGCAGTGCTGCACATAGAATTTTGCAGGCACATTGCAAGTTCTGCGGGGCAGGGAATCAATCTAATTTTGGTGCCTGAGGCACAGGGAGATAAAGTGACTTGCCCAAGGTCACAAGGAGCTGACACAGGGAACTGAGCCAGGTTCCCCTGCCCAGTGTCTTTTCTCACTGAGCCGCTCCATGTTATCTCATTTATATCATTTAAGAGTTACACATTTGATAAAAAGTACTCCAGTGGTACTAATTGATAAAGGTCCTCCAATGTTACTGGTTGATAAAGGTCCTCCAGTGGTACTGGTTGATAAAGGTACTCCAGTAGTACTGGTTGATAAAGGTCATCCTTCAGTGGTACTGGTTGATAAAGGTACTCCAGTGGTACTGGTTGATAAAGGTACTCCAGTGGTACTGGTTGATAAATGTACTCCAGTGGTACTGGTTGATAAAGGTACTCCAGTGGTACTGGTTGATAAAGGTACTCCAGTGGTACTGGTTGTCAAAAATGCACAGTAAATTTGAATACATTTACCTACAAAATTGACTTCAGTTAACTCAAGGTAACTATAGTTACTGACTTACTAACTATAGTTAGATGACGTGGTAGTTTTTAAAATGGTGATATTTTATATACCATTGCCTGGCTTTAAACTTTTGACCCAGAGAAACACTCTTGGGGAAACGTTCCACATCAACAAGGTGTAGAAATGGGAGGATAGGATAAAAATGAAGAGGATTACATACATATCTGTGGGAACCGTTGGAGTGCAAACCCATTCTTGTTCTGCCCATTATTTCCTTTAGCACTCCATGCAAACGTTGCTAGTGTAAATGTACCAGATTAGTATGCTTAATGTGTTCTAATAACTGTGGAGGCCCCAAAACGATTATCACTAGCCAGTCTTGGGAGAAAATAAACTTTGGGTTTATCATAAGGGATTAGAACACAGATAACACAGATTGTAAATCCAACAATCAGGGAAAGATACATAAAAGGGGCAAAAGTACTAAAAAAACAAACTAGTCCTCCCAGGATGCTGGCTCAGCTAAGTGATCCTGGGCTCTTCTAGTCCTTTGTGAGGGCTGAAGTTGAGCTATAAAACAGTCCATGAAATACCCCCTGTCCTTGGATACCTCCCCAGCAGTTCACCAGAACAAAGTACAGATTGCCGGTAGCCTCCTGGCTACACCATTGGGAGAAAAGTGATATACTGTATCAAACAAAGTTATTATATTATTATATATACAGTATACAAAGATAGACATGGCAAGTTTTGAAATGCATCTTCTTCAAACTAAGAGGAAGTTTATGGAAATTAATACCTTGGTGAAATGCATGTGCTTAAAAGCTTATAAATATATATTCCTGCAGCTGTTTTTTTTTAGCTCTGAAACTCTGAGCTATTCAAATGTTAGATAAGTATGGCGTATTCATTTCTTAGTACACAGAATAGCGGCCTTTCAGTAACTGCCTCACAATATCAGTTTGCTGTTTGTTACTGTAATAGTTTTATGCCGACTCTTTGCTGAGACAAGCTTCAGGGATTTTATGAATATGGGAAAATATTGTCCATTGTATTTGGGATATGAATGGGGGATTTTATGTAAAATAGATTCTGTGCACAACTCTATCGCTGACAGTTTGCAAATTACAAAGCCTACTCAGCTAAGCCATTATATTTTTATGAACCACAACAGGGACAAATAGGGGCAGTTACTAAGTGATGCTAAGCTTTAAGACACAAAATAGTCCTTTGCCCTTACAGGTAAATCATTACTAGAGCTATTGAGAAAGGAATGGTTTCTATTGCAAATCTTGAGGCAGAAATTCGTACTACTAAACCTTTTTACTCCAGTGGTACTGATTGATAAAGGTCCACCAGTGGTACTGGTTGATAAAAGTAATCCAGTAGTATTGGTTGATAAAGGTACTCCAGTGGTACTGGTTGATAAAAGTAATCCAGTAGTATTGGTTGATAAAGGTACTCCAGTGGTACTGGTTGATAAAAGTACTCCAGTAGTACTGGTTGATAAAGGTCCTCCAGTGGTACTGGTTGATAAAAGTAATCCAGTAGTACTGGTTGATAAAGGTCATGCTTCAGTGGCACTGGTTGATAAAGGTCAGCCTCCAGTGGTACTGGTTGATAAAGGTCAGCCTCCAGTGTTTCTGGTTGTTAAAGGTCCGCCAGTGGTACTGGTTGATAAAAGTACTCCAGTGGTACTGGTTGATAA